>WSXT02002209.1:0-11546 GCA_011762715.2 Neuroterus valhalla
GAGTGTTTACCTTCGCCTAGCCAGTCGTCGCTTCAAATCTGGTTCGAACTGGATTTCTAATTTCTCTCGCGTCAGAACCACAACCCCTGACACTGGCACTCGTCTAGGCGGTAAGTGTATGTATTTTTCTCCAATTTTTCGTAATCATTTTTATAGAGTAACAGCCGTTCAAATTTGAGTACACTAGAATGATCCTAAGATAATGATACTTTTAAACACTTCACTCATCCGGGAATAATTGCTAATCAACTGAAAATTCGGAATTCCGCAAAAGAATTGGAGAAACCTCTTTCTTCAATAAGTACTTCGTTCCATATTTTTAGAATATTAATCTGATGAGATTTTCACTAAAATCTAAGGAAAAATTGAGGGCTCTCAACTTTTTGGACAGACGATGTGAAAGAAACATTTTTTATCCCTATCTCGATTTTCAAATTACTTTAGGGAAAACATTAATTGTTTTTCCCTTTTCAACATAAAGTTTCCGTTTTTCTTTTATAGAAATGTATTCTAAATGTCTTGATAGTAGCTCTCTATTGCTATTTTTTTATTAATATTTGACATTTAGTGATTTTTGTTCAAACACGTAAGAAACAAATGCTTGATTTGGCCATGTTTTAGTAGATAAATTGAAATTCTTCTATTAATTAATTTTTAAACAAATTTAATAAAAAAAATACTCTGAGACCGTCAGTAAATGGAAACACTACACTTTTTCAAGGAATCGACTACAAGTTTTGAGCAAGGTCTCTCTGTTACGATACTGTATAATGCAGCAGGACATGTTTATTATTCTTTCAATAATTAAAAACGTTTATTCAGAATTATCGAAAAAGTATCAAAAACTCTCAGCTCGTTCGTTACGTTCAAAATGAAATTGCGTTTTATGAAAAACAATATGGTGTTACCAAGAAAAAACGGCCTCAGAGTAATTTGTTTATAAAATTCATTAGAAACTTATCTATCTCATATCTAATAAAGCATGGCCAAATTAGACATATATTTATTAAGTTTTTGAACTACAATTACTGAATGTATAATCTAATTAAAATAGAGCTATAGAGAGCTAGTAGCAAGACATTCAGAATACATTTCTCTTGAAAAAACAAAAACTGTCATATCAAGAGGCACATTCAACATATCTGAAATTGTAGAAAAACGAATTCCTTTCACTGAAAAATGACAATACTACGAATTTGTTGAACTATTCTGTTTAAACAAATAACACTTATTGTCTGAAATCTAAGAATCGCACAGAAAAGCTATAAGTAAAATATTTGCTATCCTTTCTGTTGAGAGAACAAAACAAACCCATTTAAAAATTACGAATTTATCCAATTGATTACAAATTTACAAAATTAACAAATGGTCTCTGTTTTTCAGGAGTTGTATCGAAATTATATCTTCTCCATATTTTTACTCGAAAACTCACATCTGATGTAGCTATATATCAATTTTACTAGAAATCTAACTTTTGTTGATTAATTTGTTTATAAAAATAGTAAACAATTGTTCAAATATCTAGTACTGCCAGATATCATTCAATACAAGTTTTTCCACTAATATCGTGTATTTCATTATAAATTGAATGAATTTCCACAAAACGGCATTTCCGAAATTTTTTATTCCATTTTTTTTTAATTTCCATAGCTGAATGGAAAAAATTGACAACTTTTTTGGCAATGTGCCTCGACAACTTTTATGGGAATTCTATGAGCTACAATTAAAAAAAAAAGAAAATCAAAATTGATCCATTAGTTTGGGATAAATATTGTACTGAATTAATAGATGAAATTTTCACCAAATATAAATTTTTATAAGAGTCGGTCGTATTTTCAATCCAAAAATATTAGATTTCTTCAAAAATGATTCTTCTCAATTTGATAGATGAATTTTTCACCAAATATTCTAACTTTCAAGAAGAGAGATGAGTTTTTAACCAAAATTAATTAACCAAAACTGAAAAAGATAAAATTTGTAACAAAAGATATGAACGTTTCAAACAAACGAAGATTCAAGAAAAAAAAATCCAAAGAAAAAACGAACATTTTTAAAAAAATTAATGGAATGTCTACCAGGATTCTTTACAACAAATTTGAAGATTTTGTTTCAAAATATTTAAATTTTGGTAGAAAGTAGATGAATTTCCAAGTAAATATTCAAATTATTTAGAAAAGAGTCGAGTTTTCAACCAAGGAAGATCTTCTAGTCATGCCAAAACGTTTTCGTCGAACCAGTTGTATTTTTAACCCAAAAATATGAATTTCCAACAAAAATGGTCCTTCCAACTGAATAATAAATTCGTCCAACTTGGTAAGACTCACTTTTCTTCTCAACTGGAAAATATTTTCCCGGTGTAAAATTTTTTTTCTTTTGAAAATTCAAATGACTAGGCAGGGTTTTAAACGTTATGGCTGAAATTTTTTTTTTTCTCTCGAAAAAACATATTTCTGTTTTGGGATTCAACCCTTTTGATGACGTTTACTTCCGTCAAATTGAAAATTATCTCTTTTAGTAAGAATGTGAAATAACCCGTTGTTAATTATTCTGCTTTGGTTGAGAATTTCATTGATTGAAGATTCATCCGAGTCCTATCTGAAAAATTTTCTTCTGTTTGAATTTTTCTTTCAATTTAGTTTTCCAGCTGAAATATAATAATTTAATTTTGCAATGAAATCAGATCTTCTTTTGTTGAAAATTTATCTACTTGCTCGAAAATTTCAAGATCTTGTTGAACATTCTTTTTTTTATTGTTGAATATTAGTTCTCGAACTAAAAATTCAATCATTCTGTTTCTGGCTAAAATATTACCTTTTTTTGGGAGAAACTTTGGAATTTCGGTCGAAAATTAAAGTCTTCTTCCAGCCATAATTTCTTTGGTTGACAATCTATCTTTTTGTTTATCAGTTTTTATATTTCATACAAAAGTCCTCTCTTCCGTTTGAAAATGTAACAATCAGGTTATAATTTCGTTCCTTAGAATTCTTCTCGATTGAAATTTAACTATATTTTGCAAATTTGTCTCTTCTTGTTAAAAATTATCTTCCTTTATTAGGAATTTCATCTTTCTGTCTAAGAATTTGTCTTAGGGGTAAAAATGCAATATTTTGGAACATCTTTGGGTATGAAGTCTACTTAGTTGCAAGAAATTCTACTTTTTTTACTCAAAAATCCAACAGTTAGTCGAATTATATTTTTGATTTTCTGAGAAAATCTTTTATTGGTTAGAACTTTGATTTTTTGTTGGAAATTTAACTTGAAGTGGTTATGAAATGTATTTTTTTATGTTAACGAAAGGAAATTTGGGTAGAAAAAAATTTTAAAGGCCAAAATTATTCATTCTAAAAAGATCTAAAAATATTCTCAATACCACTTTTTTCATAAGTTGCATAGTTTTGGTTTATATCGTGAGAAATTTCAACAAAAATGAAAAGTTCCATTTTCCAGCAAAACTATGCGAGATAAAGAAAAAATAAATGATATAAAAATTGTTTATTTGAAAAAAAATCTACAAATTTACTGGTAATTATTTTTCGATGAGACGAATAGTTTTCGTTTTATTTACGATAACGTTTTTACGAAAAAAAAACATTTTCCAGACAAACAATAAGAGACAAGAAGAAATATGGAATAAAAAACTGTTCATGTTGAAAAGTTCTACAGTTATTTATTATCCATTAAAGAAAAATATATTATTAATAGTAGTGATAAACCTCTGCTCTCAAGAATATTGCTCTATAATGAAGAAGGATAATATTTTAGAGGACATTCCGAAATAAGAGTTGATTTTTCCGGGGAGTAAATTGAATCAATCTTCCATTTTTAACTTGGGGTTATAATTTTCCACTTGAAAAATTTCGGAAATCGTGCAAGATTAACCTTGTTTTGGTCTGCACCTGCAGCCTCATTTTCGGGAAATAGCTTGCAACGGCCATTAGACGATAAATTCTGCATTTTTGTCCCCCAAAGAAAAAATTACCATAAAAAATCTTTTACCATCGCTTGTGAACCAAGTTTCACTAATACAAATTATATCATCTTCTGTTAAATTGCTGCAGATATCCTCAAGATATTTTATTTGTAACTTACAGTAAGCCACGCAATATTTAAATAATTTTCAAACAACGGAAAAAATTGAAGATCATCGCTCGTTCTCTCCTTTTTCTTTATTTTCTGGACCAAAATGTAAAGAAGATATTCAATTTTATTCTCAATTCTCTAATTTTGTATTGATACGTCAAATTTGCATATTGAATTTTTGGAACTTGTAATTCTGAGTGATGATTCGTGAGTGATTTTAACTGTATAAAATCTTTGGCAAGAGATTTAAAATGATCGAAGATGCTGAGGAATGTAGAGCAGAGCATCTTCCAAGATCTCTTCTACCCTTTCACACGACATGAAATGGTTGAGAACCACTATGGGTCAATTGTGTCAATTATGATGAATGTATGTCGCATGTCAAAGCCCATGGTTATTCTCAAGTAGATCTAGAATCTAAACCTTTTGCATAACAGAATCCTTCCTCACTATATCAAGATTAACTACTAAACTACTGCATACATACGCATGGGTAAAAATAAAACAGTAAACAATGTTAATTTATAAAAAAATTATTATCTTCGTAATTATAAAAAATTTCAAAACAAGTTTTGAACAATAGTTGTAGGTCTTGGAATTCTACGTCGAAATATATCTTTGTGTGTTGATTTTGATTCAATTATGACCAAGTTACAGTGGATTTTACACGTGTACAGTTTTGGGCGATTTTCTCTAAGTCGATCAGCTGATCGTGCGCAGTAGCTACTGCGCACATTATGCCACTCAAGATAAATTGCTGTTATTTCGTGATTATTAAATTGAATAAAGCTTCTAAGGATGTATTTAGACGTAGAATTTCAAGATCTACAACCTTTTATGGAAACTTTTTTCCGAATTGTTTTCAATCACGGAGATAATGAATAATATCATCATTTTTTGGTTGTTGCAGATTTTCCTGTGAAAATTAGGAACTGCGAGTATGAAATTCACAATCTGCGTCCGAAAATGTTTAACCCATCAAACAAATTTCTGATTAAAAAAAAAAAGAATTTCTGATTTAGGAAGAAAATTTTCAACTTGAGAAGACGAACTTTCGGGAAATCAATTTAATTTTTAACCAGAAAAGATTTTTTATCAAGAAAGAACTGGATTTAAAAAAAATTGATTCATTTTAATCAAGATATACATGAATTTTCAACCAAATAGTCAAGTTCTAACTAAAAAAGGTGGGAAAAAAAAATTTAACAGGATTTCGAAATTTTGAAGCAAATAGATTAATCTCTGACGAAAGGAAATAAAATATTCTATTTCATCAGGAAATTGAATGATTTAATTTTCAGCTAGAAAAAAAATGAGAGAAAATTTGAACAGGAGAGAAATTTTCAAATAATTCATTATGCTTCAACCAGGATGATGAATTTTCAAGAAAGTGGTTCAACTTTCAACCAAATAGTTAACTTTTCAACTAACTAAAATGAATTCTCAACCAATAAATTTTTTCATAGTAGATCAAATACTTCCGATTTTGATTTAAGAAAAAGGCATGCAAAGGAGATAGTCATATCCTTAACAAACAAAAAAAAGTAATAATTATCAACCCAAAATTTGTAATTCTGAAATAAAACTGATCATTTATAACAAAATAGTTAATTTTCTGTACAATTGTGGAATTTTCAAGCTAAAAAGATTATCTATCTGAAAAGAACTTTAATTTTCAATTTCAAACTATTATATGAATACTATAAATAGTTTAAATTGTACTCAACCAGCGGATTTTCTGTTCTAAAAAAGTTGGATTTACTACTAAAAATATAAATTTTCGATGAAAAATGTAATTTTAACCCTATAGTCAAATTTCGTATCAAATTGTTGGACTTCCGAGTCCAAAAGAAGAGTTTCATGAGAGAAGTGGAATTTCAACTCAAAATTAGGATTTTCTTACAAAAAATATTATGTTCTACTAACTGGTTTAATGTTTTTGAAACAAAGTCTCTCTTCAAACAATCAGCTGGATATTTCACCAAAATAGTTTCAATTTCAATTACAAATATGAATTTTTCAATGAAAAAGGTAATTTTTAACCGAAATGTTGAATTTTTATAATAAAACTAGGAATGTTCTCTAAAATAGTTGATATTTCAAACTAAAATTAATAATTATGAACAAAAGAGTTAATTTATAACCAAGCAATTAATTTCGTTTCAAAGTGTTGAAGTGCAAAGCTAAAAAGATTAATTTTCTAACATGAATGGAATTTTCAACCCAACATTTTTTTTAACAAATTTTGTTTTTCTTTGAAATATTATTCTTATTTTATATTATCATATGTATCCAAGTAGTCAATTTTATATCAAATTTTTAAGCTAAAAAATCGATTTTCTACACAAAAGTTGAATTTTCAACTCAAAAATATTATTTTAAACAAAAAAGTTAATCTTCCACAAAGTTTTTTTATATTGAAATGTGTAGATGTAGATAGTTTGAGTTTTACTCAACTCACTCACTCTCCTAGAAAATGTGATTTCTAAACTAAAAAATAAAATCTTTCAACAAAATACATTAAATTTCCCCCAAAACTGTTTAATATCAATCTTCAGAAAATTATTTACTTTTCGAATATTTATCTGAATATTGTACCAATATAATTGAATTTTCAACACAAGTATGAATGTTTAACGAGAAAGGTAATTTTGAACCAAATAGTTATTTTTACATTGTTTCAAAAGTTTAATTTTTAACTGAAGAACATGAGTTTTGAATAAAAATCAAACAATTGAATTTTCTTCTCGATAAAACAAAACGGAAATTTCAATAATTATATAATTTAAACAGAATAATTGATAATTTATCATAATTTTCTGAGTTTTCATTAATTTTTCATAATCTTGACCATTCTTTATTAAAATCAAAGGCTTCTTGATTTACATAATAGGAGATCAAGTTAGCGTAAGAGATAGCATATCCTGATTATGAGAGACACTATCGATACTATATCAGTTTCTCTTATTGTGGAATTGATATGTTTATATATTCATAATTATTTTTTAATCAAGTTCCATAACAACCTGAAATAGACAGTGGGCATGTTCTATGTCTCATAGTTTCTCTCTCTCAGAAAAAAAAATGTGTGAGCTTGACCCACCTGAAGCTTGTCTGGTTGTGTGGAATACTTTCTTTCTCTTCCACCCGTTCTACCGGACTTTCTAACATGTTTCTCAGCACTTCTGCATATGTTATAATCCTCCAGCTTTTCCCCCTCTCCTTTTCTGAATAGCTCCCCCCCCCCTTCTCCCTGCTTTATTCTTCAAACCATCTTCACCTGTAGCTCTATTTCTTTTCAGCCTTTCAATTGCCTCGCTTACTATCTCACTGCGTATATCGTTCTACTCTTCTCCTTGTCTCTCATTCAACTTTCTCTCTTCTCCCGTAACCCTTTTTTGCCACCCTCTAACAACCTTTTCAAGTACTCCGTCCACTTACTCATTTCTATAATCTAATCCACTCTTTTCCTTCTTCCTCTTTCCCTGTTCATCACCTCCAATAACTTTCCTTCCATTACTGCCTGTTTCATTGTCAACTTTCACTCCCACTAAAAGCTTTATTATCCTATACCTATTATCTCTTTGTAATGCCATCACAAACATACCATCCTGCCTCTTCTATCAGGTATCCTACCTTCTTAATCAATTTCTCTGTGTTTCTGTTTCCTTATAAACCCCTCCTCCAGTTCATCTTATACCTCTCCTTTTTAATATCCAATCCAGGTATTCAAGTCCCCCTCTATTAGAATCAACTCCTCTCCTTTTTTCTCTATCTACTCTTTTATAACTTTCCATCCCTCCTATTCCCTTCTTCTCCTGTAAACGCATGCTATTACACTACCCTTATTTTCCCACACTGATTTTTCTTATCATTACTCCGTACTTTGTTTTGTTATCCTCCTTCGATCCTTTTTCTACCAACAGAACCCTTCCCACTCCTGATAACATGCCGCCCTTCTGTCTCCCTTTCACGTACTCTTTTCTTCCTCCTTGCATCTTCCAAACATATCCTCTTGGTAATTTTTTTCCTACTCCCTTTCAGTCTGTCTCGTCCATCCATGTCTTACTCATCATTATAACTGCCCATTTTTCCACTTCTTCACAGGAGCTCTTACTTTTTTAATCCTAAAACATTCAAGAACGTCACTTTCACATCCCAAGCTCCACCTATTACTCTTCACATCCCCGTCGTTATCCATTCTTGCCTTTTGTAAACCCCACCTCGTTTCCTTTATTTCGCTGTTCCTTGTCCTTTTCCCTTACTTGCCTTGCTAGCCACGCTCTCAATTCCTCTCCTTCTTTCTCCTCACGCATGCCAACCTATCATGCATTTTCTTCTTCTTTGCTACCATGACAGACCTTCTTCTGTTATCTTTGTTCTCTCTTTCAACATTCTCTTTTTCCCCATTATTTCTAATCTATCTCCCTCACTTCAAAATGTCACCATAAAAAGGCTTTTTCGTTCCTTCCTTTATTGCTACTATTCTCTTAATTCCTTTCAACCCCACTTTCGCTCCCATATTACTTATCACCTTCCTTAACTTCTTCTTCATTTATAAGGTGTGTCCGAAGGGCTTGCATAACCTCCACTCCCACCGGTACAGAAATTTTCAACAATTCCCCTCAGCTTATCTTGCTTCTTCATTCCCCTCATCCACTCCTCTCTCAGAATCCTTACCACTTTATCTTCCCAGCTTCCTTTATTTTCAAGTCCTCTCATAAATCCTTCCTAGTCATTTTCCCATGTTCCTTCTTCCCATTCACATATTCTGCACTTTCTTTTCTTTTTTTCTTCCTAATACATCGCTTCCCTGACCTCGTTTCCCAATCTGAATCTTGCTATTCTTGTCCATCTCTTTTCTCCCTACCCCGTTTCCAAATACTTTGGTAGTCTTTTCTTGTTTATTATCTTAAACCCTTTATTGTATTACGATTCCTTATTCCTTCCCAATCTTCTCATCAGTTGACATTCCTTATCTCTTCCATGCCCTCTTTCCTGCTCTGATTAATCCAATCCTGTAATTAGACCCGCCGTTCCCTCTTTATCTCCTACCATCATTACTAGATCATTTGCGTATGCCAGTGTATATATCTTCACTTTTCCCATCTTAACACGTCCCCATCATTTTCTGCTCATTGCTGCTTTCAAGTCTGAAACCAAGATATTTAATAAAAGTGGGCTCAAAGGACACCCTTGTCTTACTCCTCTCACCAACCAGAAACTATCGCCTACTTGATTGGCTATTTGTATCCTGCTTTTTGTCTCACTAAAGATTTCAGAAATCATCTTCATCGGACCTTTCTCTTATACCTTTTTTTAACATAACCTTTTCTATCTCTTCCCGGTCTAGAGAATCGAACGCCGTTTTTAAGTCTACGAACATAGCTATCATTCCTCCCTTCTCCTTTTTAATCCTCCTATTTGTTAGGTACATAATTTACAACGTATATGTTGTAAATTATCCTGATCCCTTCTGCGAACACCGTCCAATTGGGTGACACTATTCTTTTCCTGAACTTCTTTCTTCAATCTCTCCGATCATACCGTTACATACAACTTGTACAAGGTTGGCATTGGTGTCACTCCCCTTTAATCCTTAACCTCCTCTCCTTTGCCTTTCGTCAATACCGGTACCACTATCCCTTCCTCCTATATCTCTGGCCAACCCTCTCCTCTCCATACCCTATTACACATTATCCATGCCCATTCCTATAGTTCATTCCCCACATATTTCCATACTTCATTGGGAATTCCATCCAAACCACTCTATCATCTCAATATCCTGGTTTTTCCCTTTCCTTCTTTTTTTCTCATCATTTAATACTTTCCAAACCTCTTCTTCTGTTTCAGCCATCTTCGACTCTTCCTTCCAACCTCTTCCTTCATGTTCTTCTTACCTCTACTTCCTTCCTACCCGTATCTTTAGTACTCTTATTACCTTCTGACAACAGTATTAATGGGAAGGAATCAGAATCTATATCTTCTCCTACCTCTAATTTCTTGACCTTCCCTGTCCCTCTGTCTACTATCACATAGCCAATGATCGTTCCCTTTTCACATCCCAAACGTGTATATTCAGCTTTCTCATCCCTCTCTATACTTCCGATTATGATAAAACATCCCATTTCCTCTAAGCACCTTAGTATCTTCCTTTCCACATTCAGTATCTTGTCTTTGGATTTTTATCTTTGCTCTTCTACCCATTCCCTTCCTCCTCTACCTCCTGTTATTGCATTATATTCTCCCCCTATAACAAACCTAATCCCCTCTCCAGTTTCTTCAATCAGTCCTTTCATCTCCTTAGATTTCTCCTGCATTTTTCTGTTCACATACTCTCACACTATCTTCCATCTCTCTCCTCCCATTTTCATCTCTTCTACCAATAATCCTTCAATTTCTTCCTTCATCACTCTCCCATTCTTCTCTGCCAGACATTGCTTCCTTATTCCTTTTCCTATTCCTCCTCTTTGCATTTTGAATCAACCAACCGTAACCCCTTGGTGACCTTCCCCTTACTCTTTTCCACCCTTTTTCATCTAGCCACATTTCCATCATCACTACCACCTCCCACTGTTCCGAATTTCTCATAAATTCTCTATCTTTTCTTTCCGATCCCGCTACATTTCAGCAACATATTTTCCATTCACCCCTTCCTTTCCTTATTCTTTATGCTTTCTACTATTTCTCACCCCCTCCCCCCCCACCTTCCCTTCTATTCTCTTTCAGTCCACCGATACCGCACTTTTTACTAACTTCTCTGTCTCATTACAATCCCACCATATATCTTGTATTTTTATTTTTCCACGCTCAACCCACGTTTCCTCTTCGTTCTTTTTATCCTCTTCCGCTATTTTTCTAAACTTATACTGCATATTACTTTGTTCCCGTGTCCAATCATCTTCCATTCTCTGTTCACTTCCATTCACTTTCTCCAACATTGCTCCTTCTAATCTTCCCTATTCTTCAATATAACCAGCGCCATTTTGTTGCTTCTTCCATTATCCCTTCCTATGCCTCTTACTTTTTTTACCAGTACCTTCGCATCTATCCTATCTAGCACTTCTTGTACACTTTCCTTTAGATCCTTTCCTTTTAATCTTATACCTTCTATAACTATATTTTTCCTTCTTTTCTCTATCTCTCATTCCTTTCAATTCTTCTTCCAATTTTCCTCAACTTTCCCTGATATTTACATCCTCATTTCCTAGTTCCTTTCCTTCAAACTTTCGGATTGCCCCTTGTATTTCTTCTAACCTACTTTCCAACTTCACCTATAGTTTTTGCTCTAGGTCTTGCATCCTTATCTCTAAATTTTCTCTAACTTCCTCCCATGTCTCCATATTTCTCCTTAGTTCAGCTGTTTCTCGTCTAATTCCCTTCACCTCTATCGTCATTTTTCGAATTTCTCCCAAACCAACCCTTTCCATCCTAAACAGGAAAATAAACACCAAATTTATAACATT
>WSXT02002220.1:0-12612 GCA_011762715.2 Neuroterus valhalla
CCGTTTTGTATTACAAAGGCCCGGAACGATAGTGCATACGATCAGCGACGAGCATGGATTCGGGCTGAGACCGCAGCGCTTTGAAGCGTACCACACCGTGACAATTTTCTCTCGTGAACAATACGGCTACGACCAAACAAAGCATAATTGCTGTCATGACTTCTGTCATCGGAGTCGCTTATTAATATTTTTTGGCGTGTAGAGGTACCAACACACAGTCTTAAAAAATCTCAAAAAGCTGGCCATAATTTTGAATTATTATTTCGCGGTAAATTTCCATACTCGAGGTTTTTGGGATCGCTGATCATGCATATTTTATTGGTTTTTGAAAAAAATATGGCGGTTACAAAAATCCGCCTTATATTCATGCAATGCAATTTCACTCGAATGAAAACTACGATTTGTAGGTTTCTGAGAGCGCAATTTAATCTTGATGTCATTATGGCCTTACAAAAAAACAAAATGGTGATTACAAAATGGCGGTTAAAGGTTATGGATTCCGTTAAGGAATAAAAAAACTGGCCATAATTATAAAATGTAACTACTTTATGAGAAACCTCTATGCTCGAGTCTTTAAGGAGTAATATAATAAGTATAGAAAGTAGTATAATAAGTAGCATATGAATTTCGTGTAATTCCTGACAAATTTGTTCATGTTAAACAAATTTTTCGCGCTCTATAAACCGCCTTGGGAAGTTACTGCTTGAACGGTTTTGGAAAAACTGAATTGACATAGCAACTTAGACTGTCTGAATACTTTAAATCCCACAAAATATAATAGAAAGAAATACAATTTATTCACTGTCATCTTAAGTATCACTGCAGACTACTTCCTTTGCCAATGAAGCTAGCACCTTCATGATTTAAAGCGAAGGTTCTCTTGACAATTCGATTGCTTCAGGCAACAATGATATCATTTCTTTTTGTCTGCAGTTTTCACAAGCTTGAAATGAGAGGGTCAGAATTGATAAACAGTCTACGAAAAACGTCCTCCATAATTTTTTCTCTGCTACATTTTCGACTGAAATCACAGCGGAACTTTTCGATAAATTTATTTAAAGATTCCTGGGCCTCTTCAGACATTTATTCCATAGGCAACAAGGATGTTCCAATTAAATGTGATCCGTGTATCAAAATTTTATGGACACTTGTTGGCATGTTATACCATGGATATATTTCAACAAATCTCCGAACAGTTGACAAAGCGTACTCTTCAAACATGACAATGTTTATATCAGAATCGCATGAATTGACCTGAAGTATTACGTTTCATAGGAAAAATTCCACAAACGCAAACCGGCAATTTCCGGCAGCTTAATCTTTGAGATGTTTCGCAGAAGTACATTATTTATCATTGAGATAAAAAATAGGGCCTGATCTGTCAAGACTTTTTTCTGAACTCTGTTTTTATTAACGTAAGCTTATTAACAACATTTGAAAATTGCTGTCAACTGTTTAAACATATTTCATATGTATCTCTTTCAAGCATTTTGATAGTTTGTATAGCTGCAAGTACTTACATTTGTGAAAACAATCCACGTTGTTGCATTCAAATTGGTATCTCTATTAAAAAACTGTGCACTTTTGAAAAACTGGTTTTTACTTGCCGCGACGTGTTTGACTCGTTCGATGCGTTTGACGTCTATGAAACAGAAGAAAAATTCATAGAACCGAGAGGTTCTACAAACCTTTAAGTTTCGGTTTATGATTACTTCTGAATTCTTCTGAATGTTTTTTATCTAATAAATCACTCACTTAAATAAAAAAATAGTCTTCTATTTCTCGTTGCAGAGTTAGGTTCACAGTTCGAGTGTTTACCGAATGGCGACCCTATCCCTGTTGTCCCTCGTGGCAGACCGATTCTTTCATCTGGCAGACCTGATTCTCCAACTGACGGGTTCCTCCGCCATACCGAGCTTCCGTTTCGTGAGAGGTCTAGGTCACCTTCTGCCAGGTGCGTGATTCCACCTCGCATGATTTCTTCCCCCCCTGATGTACCTGAATCAGCTGAATTTGATTTTGAACAACTGAGATATATTCGACTTATTCCTCTCGAAAACCCGTTCAAGATATTTGAATTTCGAAAATACAAGTTCCCTGCCCATAAACCGGTCAAATGGAGAAGAAGAAATGTGTTTCAGCCAATGCCAGCCCAAGAACTTATTGTGTTATCAACTTCTGATGGTGAAGTTTTCGCAGTATTGGACAGGGATGAGCTTCTTTCTGGCCTATATAAGAAATGTAGGGGTACACCACGGGCGAAAATCAACATGTACAGTGGCGAAGTTACCCCAATGACCCCAGATGAAATCAAGGATGTTCGAGTAGGTCCCAGCCACCCAATCTATCAGCGATTCGTAATAGAGCAAACAAGACATTATCCTTGGCATATATAGTATAATATAATTTATGCGACCCATTATCGGAGCAGTATGTATGATATGTCAGTGTCAATTACATTCAATAGTCAGTGTTGTATAGTCCCGAGGCTTCAGTCATTTATAACGCTCTAGACAGTCTTCTTCAGAAATGAAGAGGGGAAGTTTCTTATTATTATGATGTAAAAAGTATTCTAAGTGTTGTTATTCCGTTATGAATAAAGATTTTTGAACAAATTTTAGATCATCTTAATCTACGATGCCGAGTAAAATATATCTGTACGATTTTGATCCAACAGGAAAATCGTCGTGATCATCCATGATTCATTTGCTCGAAAGTTGTTCCTTTTTTACCACGAAAGTATCCTATTTGTATTGGATAAGACGTATCGGTTGGGACGCAATTGTGCAAGCCCAAATCCTAAAGGATAAAAACTGTTAGAAAAATCATGCCTATCATGAATGTTTCTGATAGAATATTTGTTTATACTCTCTCCCTGTTACGGGTTTGAGAGTCTGCATAACCTCCTCTCTATTTCTTTGCACACCTCACCACCATTTTAGGGCTGAGGAAGACCTACATTTCAAGGTGAGTTTCGAATCACCAAAAGCAAGAGATACTTTATTCTTAGAGAATATGAATTACTCTAGAGGTACCTGACCAGGAATGTCATATCGCAATCTAAAGAACGTTGCAGGAAAGATAGGGGAAGGATCCACATTATTACAGTATCGATTGCTAGGTTACTCTTTCGCCACCCGCAAGACGTTAAGAAAGAGATCAGAATGTGACAATAAAATACAATATTCCTGTCACCAATCACAGAGGTTCCTAGCGCCTTCCCGCCAAAAGTCGCAAAGCGACGGGAGCGTGACAGAAGTTGTTCATTTAGAATGGTCATAGAGATGCACTCTTGCCCCAAAAAAGATCTTGAAGAGGAGTATCAATGTGACATACATCATCGCTGTGACCAATCACAGGAGTGTCATACCGCACTCCGAAGAACGTCGGAAGAGTGGTAGAGATTAGACCCATATTATTCCTGTATACTATTATTTGGGTACCCTTCAGCCAGACGCAAGACGTTGGAAAAAGTGATGAGAATGTGACATACATCATTTATTCAGCCATTTTCAGGGGTGCTTCCTCGCCATCCACGAGACTTTGGAAAAGGAGTGGAAATGTGACCAATATTATTCCTTTAGTCAATCGCAGTTGTGTTCTCCCGCACTCCGCAGAATGGTGGAAGAGGGTTAGGGATGAAACCTACACTATTTCAGTGATCAATTACTGAGGTGTTACATACATAATTTATTCGACTACTCACAGATGTGCATGCTTTCCTCTCACGAGACTTTGATAAAAAGACGCAGACGAAAATCATGAAGCGACATCAAGAACAACCGCTGAAACAAGGCTTCCCTTGAGACAAAGGTGACTTCAGGACGAGGGGAAACATCGCCGTTCAGGTTCCTCCCAAGCCCCTGGCTCTAGCTGATTTGGATACTTCCCTAAGTGAGGATCTCTTAGAGGGTTCCGACCTCTGGACCATGACTCGTTCAGTTCATGATGCGACGAGAGCTTTAGCTAATTCAAATCGAAGGTCCAAACAAAAGATTGATGAAAAGGCTAAAAAGCGCTAGCATCAACTAAACAAGAAGATTGGCTGAACGAGACAAAACGCAGGAAGAACTTCTCCACTGCTGGTCCAGAGCGGATTAATAACTTTTGGTAGAAGAAGTTTACTTCTACGCACCAAAATCTGACCCACATCTTTACCTCATATATAAAGCCGGAGATATTGTTGGATATATATTTGGATGCATAGAGAGAATAATGCCCCTGCGGAAAACCAGATCTACTATCACTTCTGGAAAACATCGTGTGACTACCAGCAGTATCACTTTCAAGAAAGGTGTCTTCCAGGGTGACGCAATGAGCCCTCTCTCTTGTGCATCACACTATTTCCATTATCCCTCGCACTCCGTGATTCTCATGGATACCTCTGTGGCGGAACTAATGTTCGTGAGCATAAGGTCACTCATATATTTTGTATGAATGACTAGGAAATCTGTGCTTCTGGAAAAAGACATATCGAAGATGCTTCAAGTATGGTCGGGAGGTACACACGAGAGATCGGTATCGACTTCGGATTGGACAAGTGTGCCAAGATTCATCTGAATCCTGGATGAATAGTAGATATAGATGAGGACCCTGAGCTCGTGGAAGGAAGTGCTATCAGGCACCTTAGCGCTGGAGAGACCCGGGCGTACCTGAGAGCTGAATTCTCGATACAACATCAGTAAGGGCGGTTTTCCGAAGCAGATACAAAAACCTTCTTCGAACGATTCGGTCGTCCAACCTGTCGTCGTTGACAAGATATATGCTACTATTGTGTTTGCCATCCTCTTTATGCTCTGTTCATTCAGGGTGGTTTTATGGACGAAGGACGAGCTCAAGGCTCTAAACATCGCTACGCGCAAAATAATGTATGAAGAAAAGCTTGCATATCAACTTGTCTGTTCCGCGCTTATACATCGCACGCCGTAGAGGCGGATGCGGACTCCTCAATCTTGAATGTCTTTACCACCAAATTATCCTGAGTACTGTTCATATCATCCCGAACGGTAGAGATCCTCTCCTGGCTCTAGTCAGGAATCACGAAGTAAGTGGGGAAGGAGCGATCTCTTACAAAGCCGCGGAGCAGGCAGCTAAAATTCTTGGCCTAAATCTCAACATCAGAAGTAAGGACAGTGCATTACTCCATCAAAATGCCTCACTTCTCAAAGCACAGGTAAAAAAAGCGGAAGCAGAGGTTCAGTGCGTGCAGTTATCTCTGTATTGTGTTAAGTTTAAACAGCAAGGTTATTTTTTTTTGCAGCGAACTGGGATCGATACACTATCTTTTTTTCCCGAAAGTATCCCGCAAGATCCCGAAGGAACTTCCCAATAAGGCATTCTGTAAAAAATCCGCTGATGAAGTTCATCAAGGTTTTTAAGTCTTGCTTCTTATACATGGAAAAAATCATCTTTAACTTCTTGTTGCAAATTTGAGCTCACAGTTTGATTGCCTACCTAATGGCGAACCTATTCCTAGTATTTTTTGCTCCAGGACTTTTTATTCTGCTGGAAGAGTTTTTTTCGACAGTCGAGCATTCTCTTCGTGCCAGGTCCAGGTCCCCTTCTGCAAGATATTATTCCCCGCCACGTCCATGACATCATCTACGAGGCTTCCTCCTGCTCCCGACGGACCTAGAATATCTGGTTATAGATTTGAACAACTAAGATTAATTCAGCTTTCCTTTCACGAATCCGCTTCGAAAATTTCGATTCCGAAAATACACTCTTACCAATGATGGACTGATTCGATCGAAGAGAGGTCGAATCTATGAGTCATTTCCAACACAAGAACAAGTTGTATTATCACCATTAGATGGAGAAGTATTTGCAATATGGGAAAAGAGTCAGTATCTAGCTGGGATATATAAAAGAAGTGCTGGCAAACCAGGGGTAAAGATAAACATTCACAACAACACGGTCAAATTATTAACTCAAAATTAAGAAAAACTAAGTTCAAGTAGGTCCCTTCCGTGCGATCTTGATGCATTTTAGAATAGAGCGTGTGAACCATAATCTTTTACACAAAGAATTTGATGTTACAAATTATAGCAAGCGGTTTTTGTTCCCTTCACCTATCGTTGGCTTAGACTTCTCATTTGAATCAGCCAAAGCTCTTGCCGCATCATGAACTGAACAAGTGACGGTCCAGAGGTCGGACTCTTTGGAGAGATACTCGCGAAAGGGTTGCTTTCATTTCATCTAAATCATGGGGCGGAAGAGGAAATCTGAATTTTAATGTTTCTCATTATCCTGAAATTGCCATGGTCTCTTGGATGATGCCTTGTTTCAGCAGTTGGTCCTAATGTCGCTCCCTGATTTTCCTCTGCACCTTGTTCTTGCAGCGGTTCACGAATCATTCCGCGTACATCCCTTATTCGCGGAAGATTGACGGCACGGTTTCGTAACACCTACTGTGAAAGGTGCGGAAGCTGTGGCGCTGTTTTCGGCAACACAGAGTGTGCAGGCGTGATGTGTTACCTCTGCGATTAGGGTCAATACTGGAATCGTGTTTTATTGATATAAAAGTGATACAACAGCTCTAGATACTTATAGGTGAGCTCCAGCTGTCAGGGGTTAGCTTTTTGATGGAGCAGCTCGCAAAAGATAAATGAAGGCAGGGAAAGGTCGGATACCTAGGGCTTCTAGAATTGCTTGCGTGGAGAATTTGGGAAAAAATAACAATCAGTTTGGCATTTAGTCCCAAGTGCCAAACGGCAAAGAAGTTATAGATGTTTTGGTAAATTTGTGTAAATCAAAAGAGGCTTTTAGCATTTAGGACTGTAGATATGTCTGTATTTGAGGAGTGACGCAAATGCATGGTATCCATAATCAACTGAAGTTTGATTTTCAAGTGTCGAGATATCCAGTCAGTTCCAGGCCTGGTAGATATCCTGCTACTTGAAGGAGCCAAAAATCTGCAGCTGCTTATTGGGAAAATTCATCCTCGAGTACCTTACACGCGAATAAGATTCAGCAAAAAAATATTAAACCAACTATATGGAAATGCATGATAGAACGTAAAAAATCGTACACACATATGGTGCAAGATTTAAATAAGTGCATGCATAGAGGATGGGAAATCGGACCTCTCATTTGTCCGTTATTACGCTGTCTGGTCGATGGATGGAAGGCACTCTTACCTATGTGTCTCACTTCGCTCTATCGTATTTTTACAGTTGATCCAGATCATACTGTGTTCTTCTCTTGCTAAACTTTGACAAGTATACTTGTATAAAATATTTAAGAAATAATTTCCAATTCATTGCGTCGCTATCAAGCGTTAATAAATTCACTAATAATCTTATCTTCATCAACAATAGTAATTATTATAATAGTCGTATAACGCGTCATCTGATAAAATTCATTTTACTGGGTCTTATTGGGTTTTATTGGGTCGTTCGATGAAACACAAACATTACACAAGCTCAAGTTTGATCCTTATAAACTGTATAATTTATGAGTAAATGTCACTTGTAAAAATTGTATACTCTGATGAAGCACTTAAATAATGAACATAAGTCAAGCTGCTTATATAATCTTCCATTATAACATAACATAGTTTCCCCTTTACTTGAAGAAGATGAGGATCTTTAACACTCTTGTCTTACACTTGGCGATGTTCCTGAACTCTCTTGGTTGATATAAATATTATAGTATAATATAATAATGAAATAATATAATAATATAGTATCCTTTTGTAAATGATTTTTTTTCTGCGCGTTGCAGGCATTATATCTGTATCACTATCTTCTGCAGACTCTATCAATTTTTTTTAGAATAAGTACAAAATTTTGTGATTCATGACCGCTGAACGATTCTGATGAAAATTTTGAAAATTTAACTGTTATGTGAGTGCAAATAATGGTTGAAATTATTCCCTGATATTTCGGAAATGAGACATGGATTCTGACTTTTTACAACAAGCCTGCGATTGAAATTGTTGAAAAGAGCATTGTTAATGACTCGATAAGTACTAAATCAGCAGTTCAAACTAAAAACGCAATCCCTTTTACTAATGACTAAGCTTTAGCTCTTTCTGTTGATTTAGAGTGGACAGGATATGAGTTTGAACTTTCAAGGTGCCAAACCTTGAAATGCAAAGCATTTAGTTAAGATCTTGAAAGATGGCGGTAATGACAGGCCTCAACTTAATTCCTACATGAAAATCTTCGAAGATTCTAAAACATCTGACTGGATCAATACTTGCACCGAACTGTCCTATTTTAAAATCAAAACAGAGTCAGATGAATAATTTAGCACAAGTTTCGCGAAAGGAGGAAAACAAGGATGAATTTAGATTTGGTTTCCAATTTTTGCGTTTATGGATCAGACTTCTGGAGTGCGTGCAGATCGTAAGCTTCGGTTGCAACTCAAAATGTGGGCATATAGGAAAGACGTGCGTAAAGAAGTTCGCCATTCTGTTTCAACTTGCAGCAATCGGCAAACCTACCAATTCATGGCCCCAAAAAAATCAACTTCCTCATTGTCGCCCTTAAGACAAAGATAATGACATCAAAATATGAAGGGGGAATGATATCGGGAAAACAAGTCGTATTGACACGAGTACTGATTTACTGCATCACCTTTCATTCTCTTCTCACGTACACGTAAAAAATTTGAGACATGCTTTCGTAAATCGAGAGAGGTAATGCTCCAAGAAACATTTTAGTACGTGCAATGCGTCTACTAATAATTCTTACTCTCATCATCTCATTATTTTCATTATTATTATCATTATTATTATTATCATTTTGTGTAATTGGCAATTGATCACACAAAAAAGTTCATATGGTGAGGAATAGCGGAATAATGATAATGATGATAATAAACTCGTCGTCTAATAACTGGCTGATGATTGGCTTGGTGATTCGACTAGAGAATTCTTTTTGCCATCAATTGTTCGAATATAGTGCGAATCAAGTGACGCATTGCTGCCAATTCTCAGGAAATCATTCTCATTCATTTATCTGTCTAGAACAAACACACAACATTTTTTTCATTTGATTTGCTATTAGAAACCTGTTTTGTATAGTTGCCTCAAGTTTTCTATGTTTTCTCAAAATCAATCGAAGCATTTTCCAAAAACCAGTGTACTTCAGAAGGCAATTTTTTATCAGTTTTGTTAGAAAATAATATAGGAAATTCGGGATAACTGAGGAATCGGTCACGACCGTCGATGAACGTTTTTTCGTCCTAATGTGCGACACCTAGCTTCATTAGGGTTTCGAAATTTACAATATTGGCTGAATCGAGTTGAAACTCAATGCTCCTCCTCATAATTTGCTATAGTATACTTATAGAATATTACTTTCCAATGAATGCTCCCACGATTCTGTTTCGCGGGGTCCCTAATAAACCTCATAAGTCAAAAGGGGTACTTTCCAGCCTATATTTGAGACTAAGTTTCTAGAAACAAGAATACATTCCCCGAACAAATCATAAAACCATCTGATTATTATTTCACAGGAATATTTTATGTATCTGAAACAATATAAGACAAGAAAACTGGAAAAAATCATTTTGGCTCCGTTAACTTGTGAGAGAGTTCGGATTTGGATGGGATTATTCAGGTCTTTTATTACAGCCCTCAATCCTAGAGATATTTGTTTCGGACCTAGAAAGAAGAAGATGAATTGAAAAACAACAGTTTCACCAAACAATATTTTGTTTATTCAGAATAAATGTATAACGACGTCGCTTATTCTATTCAGTCGTAGACCTCCTTTGGTTTTATAACAGTTCAGACTCAAGCGATTGAAGTTTATCACATAGGTTCCCCTTGTTCAGCGCAATACGCGAATACAATAATCTGGTTATAGTAGAAGAAATCAGTCCTTCCGGCCCGTGCCTACCGTGGACGAGGAAAGGCGGACTCATCTGGAACACCAGCAAGTAACTCTTCCGGAGCCTGTTCCAGCGAACCCGGATTACCTCAAAAGAAATAGGGGTATGTAGCCAATGGCTTCGTACCCAAGGAAATCAAATAAAAAACTGGAGCTGGTTGCAGCGTGCCCTGAAATACAAAATAATGCCAAATAATTAAGTGTCTTGAGCCTGGAACAGCGTTTTCAGCCAGGGCGAGGCGAGTAAGGCCCAAATAATCAATTGTCTGGAGCCTGTAGCAGCGTACCCAGGAAAACGATAATGTACGAGGAATGACTACATAACTTGGAGCCTGTGACAGCGTACCCAGGAATGTAGCACAACCAACAATCTAAATGTCTTGAGCCTGAGACAGCGTACCCAAATCGCATTTAAATGAAAAAAATTAAACAATTCAAGTGTTTGAAGCCTGTGACAGCTTACCCAGATCGTATTAACAAACAAATATAACAATTACGACTAGAGCTTGACACAGCGTACCCAGTAAGTAAGAAAAAATCTAAATGATATCTACCTGTAGCCTGGGATTGTCTTACTTGGTTCCAAACAACGGATATTGAGCTTTCAACGAGATAGCCAAATTCTACTCGGATGGTTTATCCGGTCGTGGACTTCGGTTTCCCGTCCTCCACCGAGAGTGCCAGATTCGAGTCTTGCACGCCTTCTTATACCGTCTACGCATACGGCAGGTTGTGGGAGAGAGGGTTCATGTGGCTAGCTAGAGTAGCCTCAGGCGTTGGTCGGGAATGTGCCCTTTTCACTTGAAAGATCCATTTTTTCTTTTATAGAGTTTGTTTGGGACCCTTCTGTAGTGTCCTGCGTCTGCTTGGATGAAACACTGACATATAAAGAAAAACTTGTTTATTAAAAAATAAGGTGTGTTTGATAAGTACTCATCAGTTCACATCACTCCATCAAACAGCTTATCATTCAACATCCTCTCATAGAGCTGATCAAGCTCTTGAGGAATCTTGCCTCACATCCTCAGAAAATAAAAACTTCACTTCTTGTTGCAGATTTCGGCTCACAGTTCGAGTGTTTACCTAATGGCGAACCTATTCATTTCATTCCTCGCAGCGGACCTTCTCATTCTCCTGTTTCACATGATTCCCCAGAAAGGTTTTGTCCGCCAATCGAGTCTTCTCTTCGTGCGAGGTCCAGGTCTCCTCCAATGAGTCATCATGCTCCTGCCACGTCTAAAGGACCACCGACAAAGATACCTCTTCTTTCCAACAAATTCAATATGTCTGAATATGAATTTGAACAACTCATATTTTTACAGCTAATTCCATTCAAGAATCCGTTACGGAAATTTATATTTCAGAAATATACTTTCCCCGAGAATAAATCAATTCAATGGAAAAGGCGTAGTACCTTTGAGCCCATGCCAACAAAAGAACAAATAGTTTTATCAACATCTGATGGTGAAGTCTTTGCAATATGCGGGAGAAGTAATTATCTCACTGGGATATATAAAAAGATGAGCTGCAGACCAAGGGCTAAAATAAACATGCACAGCGAAATAGTCACACTATTAACCCATTATGAAGTAAAGGAAGTTC
Source organism: Neuroterus valhalla (assembly GCA_011762715.2). Lineage (NCBI taxonomy): Eukaryota > Metazoa > Arthropoda > Insecta > Hymenoptera > Cynipidae > Neuroterus > Neuroterus valhalla. Next base: position 11,445 of record WSXT02002220.1, read on the forward strand.
CGGTAGGTTCCCAACGGCCAATACAAATGAATTTCAAAATAGAGTATGTGAACTATATTCCTCTATACGGATAATCAAATTCAACGAAATTTGAAACCTAAATGTTCTGCGCTTTTTGATTTGGACTCATATTAGAATAGTGAATTTACCTGGCAGTTTCAGTGGAAAGTCGATGTATACTGGAGCTAGTGGCTTTATTTATTCATCAATGCTCCATCCAATTTTGTTCCAAAATAAATTACAAGGATTAGAAATCAAAGGCGTTATTATAAAAATTAATTATGGATATGAAGATTTAGTTTCGTAATTTGAATAATGTTTGTGCTGGAGGTGGACAGAGGTTTTTATAGGAATGTACATATTGCATGTTTATATATTTTTTATATTTGTGTTCCAATAGAGCGTATCATGAATATTATTATAAGTTGTCCTCAAGCAACTCTTTTCATTTTGTCACTTAATGGAATAAGATGAAAAATCTATAAAATTTGACATCAGTGTTATTGTTGAAGGGAGCAAACTTTGGGGAATTGTCTATACAATTGGGAAATCCGCCTTGGCACAATAAACGGATTCATTCTGGAGTCATAAACTTACCTCATCCTGAGTTTATAACACATATTTCCTCGAAGAGAAAACTGTATTTGAAAGAATTTTATTATTGATAGCTCCACATTGTTTTTACAAATTGTCCATAATTTTTACAATATAAAGAGCAGTTTATAATGCAAACGACCTCATTATTTCCGAACTGAATGTGGAATCCTGGTGGTAAGTAACAGAAATCAAAAACAGGAGCCCCTTCATGTGTTTCCAGTAGTAAACGAGTGCTATTCCTACACGCAAGCTGTTAAGCATTAAAAACTGCCTCTTTACCAACGGAATTCCTACAACTTGGGCCTACAGGATATCATTTTAGTCTAGGAAAATTTACTCCAGAAGAGTGATACTATCATTTGCCCTTAGCGGCAAAGCGACTTTTTATGATTGAACTGTCCAAAAAGGGCAACAGAATGATGGTACGTTTTTTCACTATAAACAAATTGAATATTTCGGTCAATATTTATTTCGGGAAATGAGTTCAAAAGCCATTTGACTAAAATTATCTTCCTACAAATTTCTTAAAAGACGATTCTTATTCAAGTGGAGAGGGAGGGGGGGGGGATAT
>WSXT02002231.1:0-15070 GCA_011762715.2 Neuroterus valhalla
TATTGCAGTGAAACATAAAAATGTGTAGGTTATAATTACCATAAACTCTGCAACATATCGGATCAGGTTGACTCGATCTTGTTCAGTTCCATGTTCGGAGGGAACATTCGCGTCCGGATCAAATCTTTTGGTCAACCAAACCAGGATTTCCGCAACCAGAGGAAAATTCGGCATACGAAAATTGAATAGTGAAATCAGCCTGGGATAACCAAGGACCCTCATCATCTCCGTGAAGTCTACGAGAAGAAATGTAGGAATTGTAGTAATTCTCTTATTGAACGCAAGATTTATAATTTTATTATCTTGGTGATAAAAAGAAATTTACTTACTCCGCAAATCACGGAATGACATTATTTTTGGTTACTTAGAAACTTTTCCACGCGCTATAACCATACTTGTGTTCAGTAAATGCAAGTAAATGCAACAAATATGGTTTCCTGGGTTTGTTTATGTTTTGTGGTCTCAGCGTTGCCATGGAGGCCACTTCCCACGTGGTTCTCGGTAGGATCTAGATGTTAGACTACGTTCTAATTCAGACGGAAAATATTTTTCTCACGAATCATGAATATAGTGGATTTTTTTACAGAATATAAATTATGAAATATAAATATATATAAAATATGAATGAAAGTTTAAATTCTTTTAAAAAAATGTATCTACTAAAATAACCTCCTTCAGTTCTGACTGAAAAATTCTGCTAGAGTAATTGAGGAGCTAATAGTAAAAGCGGAGTAAAAAAATCTTCGGAGCACAAATGATATAAGTAAATTTCCGTCAAAAAAGAGTTAAAAAGAAACGAGAAAAACAAGGATTGTATCGTATATTATATTATAAAAATAAAATGGAACAATAGATTCTACTTCATTTTAACATATTATTATAATATAATATACGATACAGTCTTCGTTATGCTTGTTGCAATTGAACTAGTTTTTTCCCGCGACGTTCCCAACTCATTTTTTCTCCGACGGTTTTTTACTCCTCATTTGCTATCAGCCCCTCAAATTTCAATCAATGTTTTCTTTTATAATTCAGAACGAATATTAAAAACCCCTTCAATTTTTGAAGCTTTCGTCTTCAAATTCTAAAATTTTGAACATTTAAATCTAAAATTCTCGAGGGGTTGATCTCTGTTCAAATCTTGTGAACATTTGTACAAGCATTCATGAAATTTTTGGAGTCTCTTGAAGTCTTTGTAAAATATTTTGAAAACGGATGGTGGTTTTCTCACAATATAAAATAATGAATCATAATAAAGTAAAACAATGTAAGAATTGTAATTTTTGATTAAAGTATCCACTTTTGTAAATTTTTACAAGGAATCAAACATTTTCATATAAAATTATACATTGCATATTATTGTATTTTCTTCTAATTTATTGTAGAAATCCTTCACAAATAAATATCATTTTTCAAGATTTCTTTTGAAATCCTTGAAATTTTGTATGAAATCTGTTGAAACTCATTGAAATATACCTGTGAATCTTATCACGAAACACCTGTAATTTCAGCGCTTCTAATTTGAGTTGTTCCTTTTATAATCGTATTCGGTCTTGAATCACAACACTTTTTTTTTCCTAATTTCCAATGGTTCAATTCCTAACATCACAATTTCGAATGTTTCAGGAAAGTGATCAAGAGTGGACCAAGGGATTAGCTATCGGACTTGTTGTAAATTCATATGCATTCCGAAGGAAGGACAGTTTTATATTGTCTTCAAATTATGTGTATTTGTACAGAAATCTTTTTACAGAACAATTTTTGAAACCAAATCTAGGAGTCAAGTCAAACATCTGCTCCTCTTCTGTCCTGTCTGGTTTGGGATCGCATTCTTTTTGCAAAAACTCTGCGCTGGGCAGCTTGAACCTGGAGTTTCCTTATTCTTTCCCAAAATACCCCTGACCGTTCACGTGGTTTCACCATAGTTTTTCTAATTAAATTTCTTAGCTTTTCGAGTGCATCGGCTAAATTAAGCTGTTGAGATCTCGTTAGTTCCGATTTGATTATTAGATACCCCTCTTTGTTAATGTGATTCTTACACTGAAAATCAAAAAGGGGTTAAAAAAATATTCTCTGCTTTGCATGTAGGAACAAGGTACATCAAGTTTCAATTTAGAGCATCAAGAATTCCTTCAAAGTATTATGACAAAAAATTATTACCTGTTCAGATAATTTTTCTCTGATTTCTTCATCAATCCATGTTGCTTCTTTTAAGTGAAATCTTATATCTACTTTGGTGTTAACTCTATTAACGTTTTGACCACCAGGTCCACTACTGCAACTGTAGGTAACTTTTATCTTGTCTAAGGGTATAAATCCATTGAATTTAGCGTTTGGATCTTCTGGGACCTGAGAATCAAAAGGTTATTTCACAATTTCAACTTATTCCAAGTTCAGTCTGAGTTTTTATATTTTTTTAATCTATGACAATTTTAAGACTAACATTATTCAGATAATACAGAAACAGTACACAAGAATATATATAATATACACCCATGAATTTCATCCATTCACATATTCACCATATATTTCCTTATATTGTAATAATTGGAGTCAAAGCAAGTTTTGAAAATTTGCTAGAGAAAATAATTAAAATTACATTTCAATGCATCAAGCTATTTACATTGGTTAGTGAATTTACATTTTTTATGTAAAATATCATAATATACTATTGAAAACAAAACTAACAGGAATAAAACATGTAAATTTTCAATGTTTCAGATACAGTAGAAGGATTCAAAGATTCATGCTGCAATCCTTGATCTTATCGTTGGTTAATTTACAATTATTCTATGATCTTATTCAGGGATATTTAAAAATGTTTCCTGATTATTGTCCCCGTGAAACAGTTTTGTCGTACATTATAATTATCTTACTCGTTCATGCTCGTAAAAGAACCTGAAAATCTTACATTTTATCATAAAATGTATTACAAAGATTCCTGCAAATCCTTCAAACAGAAATTTTACTGACAAGATTAGATCCACAAAGTATTACAACTCTGAAAGTTTTGAAACTTTAATAGTATTTGAAATAAACTTTATCCTCAGTTTGTAATGAAATGAATGTAGATTGAAGCATCCATGATCTATGAACCTCAAAAATGATAATTTATTGATATTATTTTATGAAAACTAATTCTTTGTTAGATGTTGACAATTAATACGAAATGAGAGGTTAGGTTTTGAGGTTATGTATACATTTTTCGGAAACGAAAAATATTGAAGTGGAAGAGTGATTTATGAATTGAGGGATGGATAGTAATTAGAAATATGAATTCGTATTACTCACAAAATTTGGTGTATACAGCCGCATATTGCTTTTTGGATATAAATTTTCCAGAGAAAAAGCACTCTTGTAAGAAAAAAGTCGTCCAACTGCACCTGCATGGCTTTGGCTCGTAATCTCGTTTCTCATCAATTTTAAACAATGTCTGCCGAGAAAATTCATTGTGTTGTTTTTTACTGTTCAATATTATTGAATAATGAAGAACATCACTATTCCTATTGTTATTCAAGATTTCAGAACGCGGCCATGACACTTGATGACACTATTTTTCGATTATTATTCTGGGAATGGATCGATATATTTCATGCTTTGAAGGGGGGAAGTACAGGAAATACAAAATAGAATTGATTGTTGTGCGGTTTTGCAAATGCTTGTAATTTATTAACCCCATGAAATAGTAACTAGAAAAAAAGAGATTCTCTTAACATTAATTTAATTTAAAAGAATAACAATGACAGTTCAATAACAATATTTTCAAGCTATTAACGGGTATAAAAAAAGGATAATCTGATATTAAGTGACTCTTTTAATATTAGCAACTGAAATTTTCTACAAAGTTTTGCTATCAGTTGCCTACAATTTATATCGAATATATTATTCGAAGTGCATAAATATGAATTGAAAAAATTGCGAAATCGAATAATGTTGAAACACGTGAGGAAATAAGTGTCTCGTCAAAAGAATTATGCTGGAATTTGGTAAATAAAATTATTGATCGAATTGATTGATGTTCGGATTTGTTTTTGAATAAAAATAGGACATTGTTTTTAAATTCCAGCAGTTCATTTTTTGTAATGATTCCCTTGCAGTCAGAGGTATTTGGAAAAAGTAGCACTAACATATTATGTTCAGACACACTCTACAATATTTCTCAAGGGTTTGAAAATTTACTGGTTGAGGAAATAGATACAGGATGAAGAAAAAAACTCAATTTTCAATATAAGTATTTTGATTCATATATTGTGCTTTACAATAGGTAGAAAGGCATCATTTTCATTAAATCAGGCAAACAACTTTCGCATACAGTTTATACTGAATTCGTTGACACAATAAAAATTAAAAATATACAGTTACTGACGAAAATAACATTTCCACCAAGGAGTGAATAAAAATTCACTTGAAGACAACCATTCATGCTTCAATGCAAACCCTTAATGATTAATTTGATAAAAATTACGATATTTTTTACTGACAACTTTTGTGCGCTCTTCTAATCTTGCGGCAAGTCCAATTTAAAAAGGTTTCCCTCCTTCAGTATATGAGTGAAACTTGATAATATTTTGCAACAACGCAAACTGTATCAAATTCCATAAATGTTCTATAATCATAGTACATAATACTTGTGATAAGATAATCAGTTTTTAATACATAATATCGCAAGCTTTAGCTGCGATAACTGAAATGATCAAATTGCATTCCTGCGTTGAACTATTTTCATCAGATTACTCTTATTATATAATCTTGATTCCAAAAGTATCTAAATCCATAAAAAAGAACGCTTTGCTTGTTCGATTGCATAAAAGTATCCACCATCGAATACAAAGTGCAATCAAATATGATTCAGAATTAAAGTGCCAATCAAAATTTCAAAAATTCAAGTTTCTAATCTAATATTTATGTGAGTATTTCAGTTTCCAAAAGCTTGTCTTCATCTTTCATAAGATGAATCTTGAAAATGAAGCTCTATTCTATTTTATGATACATTATTATAGAACAATTTTACATATTTTAATATGTATTTATTTAATTACATTTTTTCAAAAATTTCACTATTCTGATTGGCACTGAATCGCAAAAAAAAAGATGTGGTAGATCTTACTTCTGGATTTTTATTGTCGATCATTTAAGAAAATCTCGAAAGAGAAAAAGCACTTCTGAAAAATATTAGGCTAGGCTTACATAATGTATAAGACAGAATATATTTACAAGTTTCGTATATTATGAGCTGGTTCATTCCAGAATGGCCTTCTCTCGACAAAATGGTCGAGGCTCTCGCACAGAATTTCCAAGCATCATCAACGAAATTACGAATCTGCACTTGCGTTTTCCTACCTCGGAAGACTAGATTAAAAATTTCTATACACTAACAGACTTGTATACTTCGTAAGGTCATCGACGAGTAATACTTGTAAAACTTTTCGTTAATGCCCTTAGTTAATAATTATGTTGGCACTCTCCGGCATTATTCTACCAAAAAAAAAAAAAAAAACGATCTGGGAATATTAATCCCAGCTGCTGAAATGTTATATCTGGAGAAACTTTTGTTCCTAATTACAGTGTAACCTAATTCTTCAAAAACTTTCGCAATAATTTAGATTAAATAGAGTAGAAATAACATGCTTTCCAAATTCTTTTTTGATAAAACGATTTTGTAACTTGTCTAGAAAAATATGTCTCTGACAAGATACTAGATTCAAAACTCTCATTAGTTTTTAGTAACTAGAATTTCAAAAATGTGTAAAAAATTACTCTCCTATGCTCTAAGATAATAGGGTTTCTTTTTAAATATTAAAAAAGACTTTTGAGCGATTAGAAAAAATTTAGCACCTCAGGATTATCGAATTCGCTAGTATTTTTTTATAATATGAATTGAATTTTGAGTTTATACTCTACTTGAGTCTATTAAATTAAATATTGTGCAGGAACCTTCGATTTGAATTCATACATAAGTGGATCAAGCACAAGGCTTCTTATAATAAGCATTCTATGCTAATTATTCAAAGACTTGGCAAAATTTCAACTGCCTTCTCAAAACGAAGAATTACATCTTCCAGATTAAAGTGGCTGCGTGGACTTTTCGAGCCGTCTTGTTCCAAAAATTATTCATTGTCTTATTATCAGAGGCCATGATCAAATTCGTGATATCCTTCAGCTCCTGTGAAAACCACGTCGACCCAAACTCTCATTGCTTCTGCACTTGGTGCCATTAGATGATAGAGACGCGCTGTGGTTTTGATGATGAAAGTCAACGATGGCTGTGGTGATTTTACTGAGTTCATGTGGTCCACGTAAACTTCCTCAATAGACTGAAAACAAAAATAAAATGTTGGGTAGACTCAATTTCTTTTTATTTAGAGTATTAAGACGAGTAGAATATCTGTAGAGGAGGATTATGATCACTTTAAAAATTTTAATATGTGAAATAAACATTATATCAGATTACGTAAGATATAGATATAGTTTTTGTATTGTTTTGATTCGAGAATTTTATTATCCGGTAATTTCTCAGTTTCAAAGTATCGGATACTTTATAATTTCGGGAATTTTTATTTCCTGGATTTGTAGCTAAAATGTTCGTTTTTGCAGTTTTCAAGCATCAGAATTGTGTAAGGTATGAATCGAGTTCGAATCGAGTTCCATAATTTCTACGATTCCCTCAAAAATAGTTTCTGTTGAGAAAATACGATGGCTTTGAAGCAAAGTAATTTCAAAGTGGCGATTTGTCAGACAATTTCAATTTCCCGGTCTTTTCCCGGTCAAGTTTATCAATTTTCCCGGTCAACTAAAATTAGCATATTCATATTTGTCGCAAAAGGCAAACATTTATTTCGATTCGTGACATTCATTCCAAACATCCGGTAACAGAACAGATCAAGAATTGAGGAAATAGATTGATTTTGAAAAAAATATAGATACAAATTTCCCACGAAAAATAGCAATGTTTTACAAAAGTTGGAACAGATAAACTCACAATTGGAAAAATCGATCTGCGATAAAAAAAAATGGATTTCTAACAAAACAGTTCATTTTTCAACCAAAGACAACTGGAACAGTTGAAATTGCAAACCAAGAAGATGAATTTTCAACGGAAATGATAAATATTCAACTAGAGCACTTCAATTTTCAACCATGAAATTAAATATTCAAACAGGGAGATTAATATTGTCAAACAAAAAGATTAATTTTCAACAAAAAAGAACAATGTTCCAACAAAACAGTTGAATTTTGAACGAAAAAATAATTGTTTTTAACCGAAAATGGAACAGTAACATGTTTAATGTGAAATCCCAATTTACTACCAAACATAAAAGTTTTTAACTAAAACAAAGAATCACCAACTGAAAGAGTAAAATTTTCTAGTAGATGAATTAATTTTTAGTATAAAATATAAATTATGGTCAACCAAAATTTGAGTTCTCAAAATTTGAATATGACCAAACAAATGAATGTTTAGCTACAACTATGGAATCTTCAATTGGAATAAGTTGAATTTTCAGTTGGGAAAAATTACCTATGACAAAAAAAGATAAGCTTGTATCGAAAAAAACTAACTTTCAAACAAATCGATTTTCAAGCAAAATGATGAACCCCCAAATGAAATTGTAAAAGTTCAAATGTAGCAGTTTTAAACAATAAAGACGAGTTTTCATATGAAATGATGGACCCTCTACTAGAAAAGTTGAAATTCCGACCAAAAATTAATTTTCAACCAAAAAATATTACAATCTTTAAACAAAATGGTTGAATTTCGAAATAAAGACAATAATTTTCAATCAAAAATAGAATTTTTGACTGATGTGAAAAATATTCAACTGTTCAACTTAGATTGTTACCGGAAAAAAAGGATTTTCAAACAAGAAAACTAACTTTCGAAGAAAAAGATGATTTCATACCAAAAGATCTATTTTTTCAACAAAATATGTGAATTTTCAGCGAAATCATTCAATTTTCAATACAAACAAGAAAAGTAACTTTCGGAGAAAAAGATAATTTCATACCAAAAATCATTTTTTCAACAAAATATATGAATTCTCAACGACCTAATTAATCAATACCTAAAGACAAATTTTCATCCAAATAGTTTAATATTGAAATATTAAAGATCATTTTCCACTAAGGATAAAACAGTTAAATTTCCAGTTAGAGAAATTAATTTTTAACCAAACTGATGAATTCTCAGGTAAAATGATCAGGTAAAATGAACTGGAATAAATGTATTTTATGCGAAGTAGGTAAATTTTCAACCATAAAGAATAATTTTCTACAAAAGAGGCGAATTTCCAACAAAGGAAATAAATTCTGAAAGAAATATTTTAATTTTTAAATTCGAAAATAAATGTTCAACTGAATACTTCAATCTTCACTAAAAACAGAGGGATTGGTTTTTAACAAAGTAGTAACATTTTCAATCAGAGGTAGATTATAAATTAAAATAATGCACCTGAAGCAAAAAAATTGTTACTTAGAACAGAAGAATTTAACTGTCAACCAAGTTGACTTTTTAACTAAAACAGGATGAATTCACAATGAACGATGTAAACAAGTTTTCTATTATAATTTAGGAATACTTCTCATTCGAAATACTATTTCCACTCTAAAAACTGCTTGAAGTACTTCCTTCAATTAAAATTATAAAGAGGGGACTTTGAAATTTTGACGAATTTTAAATTGGAAGAGCAATTTTCTTGACTTCCTCTCTTCTCAATTCGAGTAAAAATTATTTTGAAAAATTCCCGTTCCATGGGGGAAATTCCCTGTTCCAAGTGACATTATATGTCTTTACTGAAACTCCCTGCCCTAAAATAAAAACTGTATGTAATTATTTTCTAAAATTCCCTGCCCCAAGTCAGGTATATGAGGAAAAGCAAATAAAACGTGATGAATACATTTTTTTGAAAAAGTCGAGAAAATAATTCTTCTTGTATGTATGAGCTACATCATTTTATTATCAAACTTGAGTCAGTTAAAAAAAACCTCACAGAGTAACATAAAGTATAGACATATTTAAAAATTGTCAGAATCAGAGTAAAGTAACGTTACATTATTCAAACCAAATGATAAGATCTTTTTTCAATTTATAAAAAGAAAGCGGCCATTCCTCGTATTTTCACGGTAAAATTTTTAATTGTCTAGGTGAAGTCAAATAATTTCCCGGTTTTCAAAATGAATTCCCGGTTTCCTGGTCAGTTCGCACAAAGTTTCAATTTCACGCGGACGCGTGTAGTTTCTGGTTGCTGAAAATTCGTTCTAATCGAACGACACCATGAAGAATATTTCCTGAAAATTTCATTGGGAAATTTCAAGAATTAGCCGAAATACGGCGAGTTGAAGTCACAAAAGATAAACAAATTTCGTTTTCAAAAAATGAATTTTTCTACTTCATTTCAGAAACTGTAAAAGCTACGACTCTTTTTAAAGGAAAAATGATGCTAAATTAAAGTTCCTAAAATAATATATACTTTAAAAATTATAACACGAAACTTGTTCTAAAAATCTCCACGGGCCAGCTCCGTTCAGTGCGAGAAATTTATAGGCGGTTTGAGAATCCGAGCCCTCAGTATTAAAAAATCTATTGTTTGAAACTAATTGTTTAGGCCAAAAGGACGAAAGGGATTCATGATTCAGTAATATGTTCAAAATGGGAAAGAACACTTGACTTTGTCTATCTAATTTCCATCATTTATGTACGTCCATATCAAAACAGCTGACTTCACCGCTCGTCAATATATATATATATTTTTTTTATTCAAGTTTATGCCTTTACAGATATTAGATTTATATGAATTAAATTTACCTGGAAGTAAATAAGGCCTCGTGGTTTTTTGGCACTGCTATCACTATAATACGAGAGCGTCTTTCTTTTCCGATCAAAAACGAACCATCTTTTATTCCAGTGATGGAATTTCTTACTCATTTTGGATAAATATCCGCAGCAACTGGTTGTGTCGACAGAAACATCGTGAATCAGCGGGAGTTGATGACCAGCCGTTTCGATATGAAGCCTCAAGTCCAGAGACTCAGACTTGATGGGAAGATACCTCGTGAGTGGTCTCTGCAAATAAATCATTCGATTACGAGCTGTGAAAATGCGTAATGCGTAATGCGTATGAGCCACATAAATGACAATCGGGTACTTGAAAACCAAAACCCATTACCACATAAATGTTTATTTCAGCTGAAGAAAATTACTAACAGCTGCAGAACAAAATATATGATGACATAAAAGGGAAATAGATTTTTTCATTTTAAAACATACTGCTCAATAAGTAACTGGAAATAGTTTTATTCGAGAATAATAATTCTTTAGTGAAAACTTTATTACTCATCTTGGAAAATGAACGAGGAGGAGGTTAAGAAAAGGATTGTCAATAATATTTGTAGTAAAACTAGGAATTCAGAAAAGAGTTAGACTTTCATTCGTTTTAAAATAACTTGGAGTAATAAAGAGTTTTCATAATGAAGAAAGAATGGAAAAAGAACTGTATGCGCAGAATTTTGGAAAATAATTCCATTAACTAAAAGTAAACCCATTAACTAAGTGGACTCGATAGAAAAGAAGGGATGGTAAAAAAGTAAAACATAAAAAGAACTTTCTGATGACCAATTGTAGCCTTATGTTGAGGCTATAAACTTTATGTGCTTTCGTGCGAGTATAAAGTTTAAGCAACACATTTAACCAGGCAGTTATTTAGAAACATAAGGTGTAAAAATAAAATGACCGACGCACCTGCAGTTTAGCCTTTTCGCGATGTTTAACTGTTTGCAGAGACCCTAAGGTGTCAATTTCACTTGAAGTTTGAGACATGGGACGACTTCCATTTTCGTCTAGAATTCCTACACTGGTTGTACTATATCGCTCATTTTCCATTGACGTTCTTCTGTCATCCCTTATCTGAAAAAATAATTAGAAACTCAATTGATTAAGGATTCATTTTTTTCATTTTAATCTAATGCTTTCAAGATCTGCCATCCTTTTATCGGATATGTGCTATGTGTATTAGACAAAAAAAAACTGCTTCAAATTTTGTGTTGACTTGATCAATAATAATTCTTCTATCAAGGAAAAAAATTCTTTGAAGCCAAATATTTTGTTAGAAGTGGACGAAAGTTGACTTGCATTGAACTTAGTTTTTCTCAGCTGTGAACTTGCTTTCAATTTCCCTTATAATTCATAATTGTAGGGGGTTCTTTTTCCTCGAGAACTTGCTATTACACAACAATACTTCTCGAGTTTGATAGAAGCGAAACGTTGGTAGAATTTTGTACGAATATGAGGTGTTTTTCCAATCTTGGAAGCTTGCTACAACTGGCTAGAAGTATGATCTTCCTGTCGAGTGTAAATTGGAAATTATGTTTTTCACGAGATAGTCCACACAACAGCGTAAATGTTTGAATTGAAAATTTCGAAAAAAATGTTGAAAAAAAAAATATATGTTAGTGAAATAACATACTTCAACGAAATTAAGAATACCTTCAGTAATAAATATAAAAATTTTAGTAAGTCTTTTATTAGGCTAGAGATTTTTCAACAAAAATGGCACAGTTCATGATGGGAGGTGAGATTAATTAACTTGGCTAAAGAATAATCTTCATTATAGTTGAGCCTCGTGAATTTAAGTAGATTAAAGTACGTTGACTTACGGCAGACCTTAATGAGGTCTAATGAAATAAAATTACTAAGTGAACACAGGATGAGATGTAGGTTTTTGAAGGAAGTAACTATTAAAATCTTGATGTCTTCCTATGAAAGGTTGATGATTCTAAATGAAAATTCCTAATATTCTAAGAAAAATCATAACATAATGCTTGAAATGCTTCTGCAATTTTCTCTTCCTTATCACTTGCCTCCTTATAGTACTTTTTTTCTCTTTCTGTTTTGCCATTTTTCTATTTCAATTATTTTCAAGTTCGAAAATTATTTCGATTATTTCTCATTGCGGGGATCGAAACTTTACTTTCACATCCTTCAAATCTTAATAACCACTAATCTTGATATAGTTTGAACTTTTGATTCTTTTCAATTTGGATACTAAAAAATTTGAGCTTACAAAGTGCAGAAAAATTCCTTCGAGTAAGACTTGATTGCAATTTCAAATTTCACCCGATATGAACGATATCAAACCTAAATTTTTTTAGATTTTAATTCCTTTGACATTTAAATTGCAATAAATTTCTTCACTTGAGATTGATGCATCTTTTCACTCTGGATTTTTGTTCGTGTTTTTTTTTATTTGCATGCAGCCAGAATGAAATCCTTCACGCAAATGAGTTTGGTTTCGAAATTTGTATTACTGAGAACATTGAATACTTATTGGATTCCGACTTCACCTTTTTAAATTTGAATTTTACTGTAAAACTTATTAAGGTCGTTGTTCTCGAATCAGAATTGATTTCAAAATAGAACTTTTGTCTAACTGAAATGTCTTTGGAGTCAGAATTGCTCCAAATCATATTTTTCAACATTTGAAATATTTTAGAGCATAAATTTCTAATAATCTGAACTATTTATAATTTTGACGCCTCAAAATTCCTTGGAGATCCAATAAATTCCCATAAATTTCAATCTGTTTTTTAAAAATTATTTACGGTAAGTAAAAATAGTGCACCATAATACAGAAATTTCATTTCTCACACTTTCAAGGACAGTGGATCCTACACAATTACATTTCCCTCCAATATTAATAAACATTAGTTTGAAAAAACAAGAACAAAACTTGTTTGCATAAGAGAATAAAAATGAGTGCGATACCCCGAAGAAGCTTTTAAGGAAGCGAAAAAAATTAAATCTCTTTCCATGATCCTATTTCTGTAAAAATTCGTGGATCTGCGGCAACAAACAACATTTATAAGAAAACAAAATCGTCAAACGTCTGATTCATACAGGACCATGACACGAGCATGTATGCACGTAGGACTGCCAATCTTACGCTTACTCGTTTCACGTTGGATTCAGTTGAATTTTTCGTTCCTACTCACACGCGACATAGCATTTAGCTTCTCTCTCTCACTCTCTCTCTCTTACTCATAGATTTTATTTTTAGGTAAGGTTTCATGGTAAGATTGATTATTTTGGAGGGAGTTCCCCGGTTAGTGTACTGCTTTATTTTCGTTGCACACTGCACAGGAATGCAGAAGGCAAGTCAAGTTTAAGAAGCTGTACAAAAGCGAATAAATCTTCATTCACATTAACATGTTGTGAAATTTTTGAAGCGTCTCTCCTCGCTCGATGAAAATAGATACATACTAGGATGCCGATAGTAGGGGCTTTGTTTTCTTTTATTAGCTCTGCAGGAACGAAAACTCAGATTTCTGGGCAGTGTCAACAACAAGGTTTCGAGACAATTTGACTAACTGTTCTGAGTGATTTGATGAAACGATTTGCTCAGAGATTCAAGTAATGTACTAAAAACTAAATAGATACTCAGCATTGAAAAAATATTGTATACATAATTTTTAGAGAATATTGCAAAGATTTTTTCAAGAGTATAAACATTAATAGGGAGAAACTCTAAATTTTACAATGGAGAACAATTTATCAAAATATAAGTCAAATTTCAGTTATTACTATTGTAGAAAATATCATTAGAATTCCACTAATTATTCCTGGAATATGACTACATATACCAGGAAATATTACAAACTTCACATTAATAGTAATTATTTTTTTGTATGATTTTTCTTGGGTTGTTGTCAAAGTCTACGATCAAACGATTGAAAATTGTTTGTTGAAAATTGAAAATTACTTTTTCTGGATTTCTGCTTAAGAAGGTATTTTTTAAGACAGTTTTAATGGATTTTATACAAATTACAAAAACTTTTATGAAGTTGCCAAAGTCAGTTCATTGGTAGGAATTAGTGCATTTGGAATATGAATATATATTTTTAAAATTCATTGAAAAAGAATAGTTCAATCGTTCAAATTTAAAAAAAGGGAATATTATTATTTTCTATACTTGAGTATGAAAGATTCACTTAAGTATACATGAGGTATTTATTCGAAAATGAAATTTTAAATTAATATAGTAGAAGAACATAACATGTATCACTTGCTTTCTTTCTTCAATATTCGGAAACCATTATAATTTTTTCAAGCTGACTTAAAAATGTTAGTAAACATTTCTGGCTCATGCTACAAAAATTAATAGTAGATAGAATAGATAACAAAAGGCATTTGTGATGAAATTTCTTAAATTTTGTGAATGAGGAAATGAAAAGATAAGAAATTCATATTCTTTCATAGTAAAACGTATTTTGAAATCACGGAACAGTTTTTTTTAACTCCAGAAAAATATGCACTGAAATAAAACTCTCACCTTGTGAAAGAAATTTCCGCCAGCCTGTTCCAAGATACATATACAGAGAAAAGAGTTCATGACCCACCATTATTTCAAATTTAATATTTTTTTCTTTCGTTTCAATTATTAATATTCTCAATTTATCAAATTGTTGAAAGTAAACACATTCGAAAATATTTCATGAAAAATGTACAATTTCTTGTAAGTTTGACTTTTTATTCGAAACGCGAAGTATTTTTATAAAGAGCCAATTTCATTCTGACGCGTGATACTTTAATGAACAGCGCATA
This sequence comes from Neuroterus valhalla, assembly GCA_011762715.2. Lineage (NCBI taxonomy): Eukaryota > Metazoa > Arthropoda > Insecta > Hymenoptera > Cynipidae > Neuroterus > Neuroterus valhalla. Next base: position 14,594 of record WSXT02002231.1, read on the forward strand.
TTATCATGAAAGTCGAAACACCTGTCTACAGAAAATTTAGCCAGAAATTTATAATAAATACGAGAAACTACCCATGTTTCCTGAAGTTAAAAGACACTAACACCTATATTCGAAAATACACACACGTATAATTGTGTACCCAAAATTCGTAAAGATTTTAATAAAACTCAATTTGCAAAATTTACCTTTGCAAACATGCTAGTAATTGTCCAAATTATCCATTAAAAATTAAATTTGTAAATCAACAAAACAGATTTGTAACTCCATGTTCCATGTTATATACATAAATGTTTTAAACATACATTAAACGTTTCCATCCGAGAATAATCATTTTGTATAGTGAAATAAGAAAAGTAAATCTCTTCTTGAAGTATTTCCTTAAATTATTGAACTTCAGTTCATGTTTCGCGATTTGTTTATACTCTCTCCCTTTTACGGGTTTGAGAGTCTTTACATGACACACCTCCTCTCTTTTAC
>WSXT02002242.1:6140-22223 GCA_011762715.2 Neuroterus valhalla
TTTTAATTTTTCGTTTCACCTATTTTTACCCTCTCCTCAGGGAAGGTACTAAGTTTTTGGAAAATTTGCCCCCCCCCCCCCCCCGTTTTTGTGAAATGTCCACGTTTTGAGGCCCCCTGAACCCAGAAAAATGGTTTTCACGAATGGGTCTGTCTGTATGTATGTCTATCTGTGAGCACGATAACTTTCGGAAAAACTAACCGATTTGATTGACCTTTAGTATACTCTTTCAGTGTCCGAAACTTACGGACAAGTTCGTTAGCCAGCTACTTCGGATCAAAAATAAAAGAGGGGGAGCATTTTGAAAATTTTTTTGGACTTTTTTTCTCAGGACTCAAAAATTTCAAGAGCGGTTTCTTGTAGTAGGAAGAAAGTGGAAAAATCGATCCTCATGTTTTTTTTTTCAAATAAAAAAATTGTCAGAGGTGATGCATTTTCAAAATTCAAAAAAAGTAAACGAAAATGAGAATTTTTATCCGAATAACGCAAGATTGAAAAGGAAGTCAGAGAGAAAAAATGTTTCTTCTTGGGCGCCCTACAACATCGTGAATACAACTTTTTGATTTTTTCAAAAAATCGGAAATTTCAATTTTGATGGCACAAATTAATGAAAAATAAGCTATGAACTTGATAACTTCCGAAAGAATGAGCATGTTCGATCGTGCTTCGGCACCCATTTTGAGGAACCAAAAATACAATTCGAGTTCGTTGAACAGCTGTTCTGGATCAAAAATAAGAGAGGGAGAGCATTCTGAAATTTTTTTTGGAATTCTTTTCCAAGAATCAAAAATTGTAAGTATGCAAAATATGGAAAAAAGTTTAGAGAAAAAGATGTTTCATTTTTGGCGCCCTACAAGATCGTGGAGACATTTCTTTGAATTTTCTCAATAAATCGAAAATTCCAATTTTTATCGCACAACAAAAATGAATAACGAGGTGCGAGGCATACAAATTAATATAATATACATTTGATGCATTAGAGTTAGAGGTAATATAGAAAAGTTCGCGCTTTGGTCAGATTTTGTTTTGTTTTAATCGTGACAATGCTTTCTAAACAATGAAAAATTCAATTTGTTAGCCAAACTATGAGAGATGTGAATATTAGTGGCGAGTATTGTAATGAGAATATGTTCCTTAAGGCCAGTAGAGCCGTAAGTAAATTTAATATGGAAGGAAATTTCATGAAAAATGAAAAAAAAACTTGAATAATCTCATAAAAGTAGAGGTTTTCAGCAGTTTTGCAATATTTGCAACTCTGTGTATGCATTACACTGTAAACTGAATCAAGCACGTATGAAGCCGAGCGCGAAGCGCGAGATCCGAATGACGCGCGCCATGAGAATGTGCCCGCGCAGCGGGCAGATTTTTCATTTTAAATAGATATCTTTCCCTTTTAAATTATCAACAATGACATTTTTTACGGGAATTAGTCTTTTTCAATATAAAACTATATAAATTGTGTCAATGTTTTTTTTTTGCAGAAAATTTAACTATTTAGTTGAAAATTGATCTATTTTGTACAAAATAGATGTTTTATGGCAGTCGTAGTTTAGAACCGCGTTCTCAATTAGATTGATAGTCACTGAGATTTCAATTCGGATATTAAGCTTCAGTTCTGAATTCCCAGAATTACGAAATTCCTAGGATTCAACTCGCAACGAATTGTCGCCGCATTCTAGTAGGAGAGGGAAGCAGCCAACCAATCAGAAGGTCCAGCCCTCCCCATTTGTACCAAAAAAATGACAGTAATTGAGCAAACAATGAAGCAAAGATGAAAATACTGAGTAAAACAGACCAGCAGTGGTTTCCCTTATTTTTGTCCACCAGAAAGGACAAAAATTAATATATAATTCATTATTTTCGGGATGATAAGACAACTGGCGAAAACAGGCTAGTCGTCACGAAATTCGAGACTACGAGACACTTCGTTTAAAATTATAAGTACACTCTCTGAACCTGAATAAGCGAAATTTTTGCTGCTTTATTCAGTAAGCGATTCGGTCATATCAGGCAGAAAAACTTGCAATGTATTCTTTGACGCATGCGCATTGTCCACAGGCAGAAAATCATCATATTACAAAGATATTCCAAATTTTGTTAGGGAAATATTTACCGTTAATCAGCAGAACACTTGCTGCCAATCATCGAAAAATTCATTGTCAATCATCGAAATAAATTTTTCACTGACTCAAGTAGCGAATGTTTGTTGATTTGCTGTTGGATACTCTAGGCTAGTGGAAGCATCGAAATGCGCTGTGAATGAGCAGATTTTTGCTGATTCGAATTTGGAGAGCAATTTAATCAATTCTCCTCAAGCACCTTGCAATTATTAGACTTCCAGTACTAACGCGCTTAAGATTCGTTCTATGAGACGTATGAAGAAAATTCAAGATTAGCATTTTTCATTACCAAAATTTAAACATTCTCACTTCTTTATGTTTTCTATGTACCCAAATTAACTCTCTTACATCAGCACACAATCCTTCTGGGCAATCTCTTTGTTCTTGACAAAAAATGGCAGTTTTCTAGTCAAACTTATCCCTCAATTTTCAATTATTGCAGCGCGCAATAACATATTTATTCAATTAAAAATTGTATTAAATAGGAATAAAATGTACCCCTTTAGAGATATTTCAGAGCGATCATTTCATAAGAATGTAAAATAAAGGAGTTTCACAAAGATGCTAATCTTCTGAGACGTCGTGCTCTCAATTTCAAAAGTTGAGAAAGGCCATGTATATTTCAGTAGAAAATAAAGATCGACAGGTCATTCAGAAAACGTTCTAGTTCAAGTAAAGAATGAAGGGGGTGCAAAAGGCTATGAAAGATATGAAAACGTCGACATACACCCTGAGTTTACCCAGGGATCATGCAGTGTTAAAAACTCCCCTGTTTGCTAGCAGAAGTGAGCACAAGGGTGGCTCGGATCGTTATTTCAGAGTGTTTGTAGTGTTTTAAGATTCTGACATTTTGACTACCCGAATCGCTGTTGGATGAGGCCAGGTACACCATATCGCGTGTTGTTTTGTGCCAAAGTTTAGCAGAATTTTTTACGAGGCTCTAGCCATTTGACCGAAAGCTGGTCACTTTTTTTATCCATAAAAATCAGCTTTTCAACGTGCCATGGGTCGTTTTATATCGAAGACATTTCCTCCTCTCGGCATTTCATTTTTTCATTCAGAAGAGGTGATATTCTCGATAAAGATAGTAAAGTTTATTTCATATAGAAATAAAGATCTCATATAGATTTAATAAATCCACTAGAGAAAAGAGTGATAAGAATCTACCAAATATTCAAGAAGATAAAAAAATCTGTCTTGGATTAACGAAAAGTTAGAGAGGTTCAAATGAACCACAAGTAAGGAAATTTTTATTTTAAGAACACTTTCGAAAATCCTGAAAATTAAGAGAGTCCAGGGAATTGCAGATAAATGATAAAGGAAGTAGGAAGGAATTAATGTTGTCTCATTGTATTTTCATTCTAAAAGAATATACTTATACAAAATGAAATAATTTTTAATTGAAAAAGTAGATCAGTTGCGTTTAATCATTTATAAACAGATTTTTCCTTATTCCAAATTAAAATCTGTATTTCATATGATTGTGAGTTATGATCTGGATTGAAATATATCTTTGACTAAAGAGGAATTAAGTGATTAAACGAAGTTGCCATTTTGCTTCCCATAACGAAACGTCGTTTGTTGTGACAAGAGAAGCGGAAGTAAAATATGTGAAAATAATGGATTTGTACGAGTGAAAAATAATGTTTAATCGGTAAAAAAGCTCGGAACGATTTCGTCATCCGATGCAGAGTGCTGGCTCCCTTTTCCTGACTTCTGTTTCGTCCCTTAGCCCCCACTTGAGGGGATATTTTTTTAATTTTTAATTGGGAAAAAAGATCGCGCGCAATGCTCCATGTCCATATGCATCTACTGTATCATTCGACTCCTCTGCCTTCGGACTCGATCGTTTCAAGGGACATAACGTTTCAGCAAACACTAGTGCAAAAATATTTTTAAAATAAGTTTGCAGGACATGTTTGTTTTGTTTTACATATCATTGAGCCTGAAAATGTGTTAATGGATGAAATTCCTCTATTTAACACTCGGAACTTTGAATAGTTTGAAGTGATGTAAATTTATGGAATCCAATTACTCACAATGACAGCTGTTACAATAAAAAAACTATGAATTGATATAAAAAAATTTAACAATGCAAAACAATTCTGAAAACTTGGAAACTCTGCTTAGAAAGTTATTGTAAAAAGTGTGTAAGATATATAATTCGAACATAAGAAAATTTCAATTGGAAAATACTTTAAAATTTCAGTGGTCAAAAATCAGAAATTCTATAAGGCTCTCAATATAGATGAATTCGGATTTTTAGGTCCAAAAAATTAACCAACTTTCAATTAGAACTCGCCCAGAATATTATTAGTAAATCGAAATTTTTAACATTTTTATGTTCAAAATGGAATAATTACTAAAAATGAGAATATTTAAAGTTACAGATTGGAAATAATAAATTCTCGAAATGAATCTTGTTTAATTCGTATGCGACTGATTAGGAAAAGTATGACATATTTGAAGCATTGCAGATTTGACTTTCTGGAACAAACTTTCGTAAAAGTTGAAGGAAACCAATTTCCAATTTCATGTAGAAATTGAAAATTGGTCGATTGGTATCGTTCAGAATAAGAGAGGGTAGAATTATATCAAATTTTTTTAGTTATGTTCAACCTAAAAATAATTATCCTTTGGATGCTGTTTCAACAGACTTTCTCTGTTCGAGTTACAATCTTTGAAAATAGAGAAATGTTAGATCCACCATATTCTGCTAATTTCAAATTCAGTAACATAAATAGAATAAAAAATATTTCTAATGTAATTCTCCTAAGGAAAATTCCATAACTCTGTTACACTATAAGAAACCATAAAGATTTTGCAAAGAAATATATTCATTCTGTAGCGGCTCCCAACATTTCCATGTTCGCTACAGTAATTTCGTTGAAAATTGCTAAAAATGTCAATGAAATATTTTATGCGTTGGAGGATAAATATAAAATGCAAGATGAATATCGATGGCTGCAATAAATAATGGATGTACATTAATGCAAAAATTTTTTTTTCGAATTTTTATGCAAAGCACCCGGAAATTTGTTCGAATCCACAAAATAATAAAAGCATTTAAAAAAAATAATATTTAAAGGTGGCGCAAGCCCCGCTAAGTTTAACACGTATTTCCCATGAGGGAAAAAGACGTTTCTGTAAATTTTATTCAGATTTCTCAATATTAGGTGAATCGAGATTGGAATTCACCATTTATCTTCACAATTAGACACAGAATGCAAATAAAATATTACTTTTCAAATATAATCCCCATAAGTCGGTTTTATAGGGTCACAAAAAACCCCATAAGTGAAAAAATGGGGGTTTCGAGTTTTTGGCGCTAATTATGATTTTTTACGGTTTCTTAAAGCACATTGGTTTAAATACATGAAATACTACTTTGTACTGATAATTATATGTTTATTTAAATTGTTCAAACAACTTATCATTGTTTTTAGCAACTTGCTCTTAGAAAAGGGTTATAAAGTCAAGGTTTTTTCTGAATTTTCAAACTTGTTTCCAAAGTTTCAGTTGAAGCGAAGTAACTATCATATAAAGTTAACCAAATTAATTGTTTACACAATTTGTTAGTAATTATAACAATACTCTCTTAGAATGATGCTACAAAGTTGCGGGGTTTTCTGAAATTTTCAACTTTTTATCCACTTTTCACTTGGAGTGAGTTATTATTTAATTTGATTTAACAAAAATAATTGATTAAACAAATTATTATTGTAATGGCTTTCTTTTCTTAAACTCTCTTAAAAGACAAGCTTATTTGAACAATTTATTCTTGTTTATAACCATTTCCCCTAGATAAGTGCTAGAAAGTTGTGGTTTTTTGCACTGAATGTAATTTGAATGAAATTCAATTAGATAGAATTAGATTGAATTGATTCAATTGTTGGTTAAATTAGATGGTTTGGTATCTTATATAAAACTTTTTTTTGAAATATCAACCATTATATTTTTGATTCAAAATTTATATTTTTTGGTCAAAAATTCAACTCTTTGGTTGAAAGTCGAACTTTTTCCTTTAAAACTCAAATTTTGCGTTGAAGACCCATAATTTTAGTAGAAAATTCGAAATGCAAATTTCACTGAAGAATTTCACCTTTTTTGTTTTAATTAATTCTTTTTTGAACATACGGAAAAGAACAAAAATAATTTGCCTAAAACAATACAATACTATTTAAAATATGATTCTCTCCAATGTTTATTTATCAATTGTTAAACATTTCAGAAAAAACCACAACTTTTTAGCACTAATCTAAGAGAAGATAGCTATAAACAAAAATAATTTATTTAAACAATGATTTTTGTCAAACTAAATTAAATAATAACTCACTTCAAGTGAAAAGTAGGAAGAAGTTTAAAGATTGAGACAAAAAATGCAAGCTTCTATCATTAGGCAAAGAAAATATTATTGTCAATGATAATTTACTGCTTTTACTTCTAGAAGAAGATACCTTTGAACATTTAAAATTTGTTTATACAATTATTTTTGCTAAAATAAATAGAACAATTACTTACTTTAAGTTAAAAGTGAACAGAAAATTGAAAATACAGAAAAAACCGCAACTTCGGAGCATTATTTCAAGAGAATATTGTTATAATTCATGACAAATTGTTTAAACAATTATTTTTGTTAAATCTATTTGATTGTTACTTCGCTTTAACTGAAACGTTGAAAATAAGTTCAAAAATTCAGAATAAACCTTGACTTTCTAACACTTTTCTAAGAGAAAGTTGCTAAAAACAATGATAAATTTATGATATAAGGTATTTCGGGTTTTGATTGTGTACGATCTCATTTCATCATAATGGATCATCGTGAAAGCATTAAATCTATAATCGCTAATAAATTGTTGAAAAAATTTCAATAAACATTTAATTATCAGTATAAAGCAGTATTTCATGTATTTAAAACGATGGGCTTTAAAAAACCGCAAAAAATAATTAGCGCCAAAAACTCGAAAAATCCATTTTTTCGAGTTTTTGGCGAATTCGATTTACCTAATATTGATTTACCTAACATTGAGAATTCCGAATAAAATTTGGAAAAACGTCTTTTTTTCTTATGGGAAATACGTGTTGAACTCCATGGGGCTTGCGCCACCTCTAAATATGATTTTTTTTAAAATGCATTTATTTCTTTGTGGATTCGAAAAAATTTCCGGGCGTTTTGCATAAAAGTTCGAAAAAAAATTTTCTAATGCATTTTTGGACCATCCTAATGTACATACACTGCGATTGCAGAATTTATGTACTCTTGTATTGTTGGCTTAAAAACTTAAGGGGAAATCAATCTCTTTTAACTGAACAATTTTCCATAAATGAATAATTGGAGTTTAATCAACCATTGATCAATAAATATTATATTTCAAACTGACCAATAATATCTAGTAACTATTTCTTTATAGACAATCGTAAATATTGTATTATTCGGATTTAATAGTTGAGTCCAAAATTCAGGGGGGAAAAACTGAATTAGAAGTTGAGATTATTTGGAGAGTTGAAAAAAGGGATGTCGACCCTCCTCAAAGTCGACGGGCCTTTACGACTTATTAAATCATTTCCACGCGAGAACTGAAGTTGTACTTGGATCGAACAGAAGAACTCGTACAGTCAGTCGGTGGCAGAAGAAAAGTCGCGGAAGGACGCGGTTGGAAGACTGCCAGGATGAGGCGACTTAATCTTCACCGAACCGGAAGTGTCTGGCAAAAGCATCCAATCTGTCTATCGACGAAATGAAAAACGAGATTAATAAGCTCCGGCAAAGCTGCAAGCAGAAAATCAATTTCGCAAAGGAGCAACGCCATGGTCCAAGAAATAAATATTTTATACGAAGATCGACGTTGGCAAACGTCAGCGAGCAAGTTTTACTAAATCAGAGACTTATCAACTTTTGAAATGATTTCTGGATTTTGATTTATCTAGAAGAAGGATTATCATCAGCATAAACTATCTTTTGGTCCCAACTTATATCATCAGAAAAACCTATCAATTTATATTTTGAAACTGTGTCATCATTACGATAAAAAAAAATCTGCCCGCTGCGCGGGCACATTCTCGTGGGGCGCTTAGCGCGCGGCTCGCTTCGCTCGCAAGTTTGAGCGCGCCCGCGGTGCGGGTCATTCGAATCTCGCGCTTCGCGCTTGGCTTTATACATGCTTGATTCAGTTTACAGTGCATGCAATGCATACACAAAAATGCAAATATTGCAAAACTGCTGAGAACCTCTACTTCTATGAAGATAATTGATTTTTTTTTTAGTTTACTTAAGGCTCTACTGGCCTCAAGAAACACATTCCCTTTACAATACTCGCGACTGGTATTTACATCTCGCATAGTTTGGCTAGCAAATTGAATTTTCCATTGTTTAAAAACGTTATCACGATTAAAACAAAAAATATACACCTTAATGAAAAAAAATTCATTAGTAAAACTTGTAGAACTTTTTAAGATGAACAATTTTTTTTATTTTTGATCCAAAATAGCTAGTTAACGAACTCGACTTGTATTTGTAGTCTTTCTTTTCAATCTTGCGTTATCTGATGGCTAAAAATTCTCATTTCCGTTTATATTTTTGAATTTCGAAAATGCCACATTTCCGACAATTTTGTTTTTATAAAAAAAAAATTATTAGTATAACTTGTTTCACTTTTTATCTACTACAAGGAACTGTACTTACGATTTTTCATTCTTGGAAAAAAAATCGAAAAAAAATTTTCAAAATGCTCTCCCTCTCCTATTGTTGATCCAAAATAGCTGGTTAATTAACTCGAGTTGTAGTTTTGGTCCCTCAAAATGGGTGCCAAAGCACGATCGAATATGATCATTCACATGATCAAAATTGGAATTTTCGATTTTTTCAGGATATTCAAAAAGTTGTATTCACGATCTTGTAGGGCTCCCAAGAAAAAGCATTTTTTCTCTCTGACTTTCTTTTCAATCTTGCATTATTTAGCTAAAGATCCTCATTTTCTTTTATATTTTTGAATTTTTAAAATACCATAACTCTGACTTTTTCGTTTTTATCAAAAAAATGAAAAGGCTAAATTGTTTCACTTTTCAAAAGCTACAAGAAATTGTTTTTACAATTTTTTATTCTCAGAAAAAAGGCCACAAAAATGTTCAACCTGCTCCCCCTCTTCTATTTTTGATCCAAAACAGCTGGTTAACGAACTTGACTTGTATTTTGGTCCCTCAAAATGGGTGCCAAAGCAAGATCGAATATGATCATTCTTTCGAAAGTTATTGATTTCACACATTATTCTTCATTTTTTTTGTGCGATCAAAATTGGAATTTTCGATTTTTTCAGGAAATTCAAAAAGTTGTATTCACGATCTTGTAGGGATCCCAAGGAGAAGCATTTTTGCTGCCTGACTTTCTTTTTAATCTTCGTTATATGGTTAAAAATTTTCATTTTCTTTCACATTTTTGAATTTTGAAACAGCCACAACTTCGACAATTTCGTTTTCATCAAAAAAAAACATGAGGATAAATTGCTTCAAATTTTACCTATAATAAGAAACCGTACTTACAATTTTTGAATATTGAAAAAAAGAATTGAAAAAAATTCAAAATGCTCCTCCTCTTTTATTTTTGATCCAAAACAGCTGGTTAACGAACTCGACTTGTATTTTTGGTCCTTCAAAATGGGTGCCAAAGCCCGATCGAATATGATCATTCTTTCGATATTTATCAAGTTCACAGATTATTTTTCATTGTTCTTTGTGCAATCAAAATTGGAATTCTTGATTTTTTGAGAAAATTCAAAAAGTTTTATTCACTTTCTTGTAGGGCTTCTAAAAATAAATTTTTTTCTCTCTGACTGTCTTTTCAATCTTGCGTTATTTGTCTAAAAATTCTCATTTTCTTTTATATTTTTAAATTTTGAAAATACCATAACTCTGACTATTTTGTTTTTATCAAAAAAATGATAAGGATAAGTTGCTTCACTTTTCAAGTGCTACAAGAAATTGTTCTTACAATTTTTTATCCTTGAAAAAAAAGTCCAAAAAAATGTTCAAGATGCCCCTCCTCTTTGATTTTTCGTCCAAAATAGCTGGTTAACGAACTGGTCCTTTCTTCCCCGGTTTCTGAAAAGTGCGCCAAAGCACAATCCAATATGATCATTCTTTCGAAAGTTATCGGATATACAGATTACAGACTACAGACAGACAGACAGAAGCCTTCGTAAAAATCGTTTTTTCTGACTCAGGGGGTCTCAAAACGTGGAGATTTCATTAAATCCGCGAATGTCAATTTTCGCATAAAACCAATACCTTCTCATTCAGGATAAGGATATAAAAATTAAGACACTCGATTTGTTGCTGGAATAAAAATTTGGCAGTTATAATAAATTTAAGCGATAAGTAAAATAATAAATTCTTTCTGAAAAAGTATTACAAATTGTGTTAGTTTTTTCGAAATTACGAGCAGATGGCAAAGTTGAAAATGAGTTAGGGCGAAGATAAAAAGAAGACAGGTGGACATTCTGTATCAAGGATTGCATGGGACATCGGTCAGGATCTGGTTATCGATATAAATGGCTATATTCCTCGCAAATTCGCAGCTCTTTCGTAGTTCTCTCGGCATCCGAAGCGTCATAAAACACAGGTAACTCCGGTATTTATGCGATACGTTCGCCGTTTTACACCCTCAACCAACCCAGCAGTGGTACCAACACTCTCGTGAAACCGGCCTGCTTCATACGTCCGTGATTCCTAGCGTCGGAGGTTAACGCTAATCCCTGTCGGGAGCGAAAGGGGTGCCGAGTGATATACGCCCCTGCAACGGGGTGATAATATTCCCCTTTCCAATGACCACTCGACTCCTATCCTGCCGTCTCAACCATTTCCACAGTAACGAGAAGAAGGACTTACAATTTTGGGTCAAATTTCAAGGATAAGAGTCAGTTAAACTTCATCCCTGTCTCTCACCTTGATCCTCGCTTTTTGCTCTCGAGATTTTTAAGACGTTCAAAATAGTTATTTAGGGTTTGTATGTTCTAAAACCATTGCGAACTTAGTATAGGACCGAGAATAGACTGACCAACAATTTTGTCAGATTTAGGAGAGACATAATGAACACGATCTGTTGATACACTGGCAATAAAATAAAAACAGTTTTACGAGAGACTGATGTTATGCTATAATCACAAATTGACGAATCGTAGACATGCCGAACAGGGTAATGATGGAAGGACGAGTGGCAGATGGTAGTATGACAATGCAAGTAGACTGATAACAGACTAGGAAATGTTTTGACGGATTTGAGGAAGCCATGTTAACCATGGACTGTCGCACTTTTGGAATAAAATGACAGCAGTCTAGCAGATGACTGATGACAGATTACTTATATACTTATTACAGATTGACAAAATACTGACAAGAGCATGATGAGAGAAAGATGGAATACTAGTGGAAGAGTAAGAACATGGACGAGATATTAATAAAATAGTGGCGATAGGCTCACAAGTTGATCTAGAGATTCACAAACAGAAGACGATCAAGATTTCTACCACAAACAGGCAGAATCCTGGTACGCATCTGGACAAATAGAGTCGAATAAAAAAAAGCCATAGAACCTGACAAGAGACTGGCTGCAGATAGAAAATGGATGGAAAATATATTGGAAATAGACTTAACATTTCTTCACAGATTGAAACGAACCATAATAACTATGGGCTTGCAATACAGTGACAACGAGACAAACACCGTTCGAAAAAAGACTGATGTTATGCTGATCACAGATTGAAGAATGGCAGACTTAGCCACAAGTACCATGGACTTTTGGGTCACTTAGAACCAAATGAAAATAGACTGTAGAAAGACTGATGACAGATTTCCCATTTTCTATAAGTAGATTGACAAGTGGCTGACAATAAGTATGATGAGAAACGGATGATATACTGATGGTTGAGTGAAGCCATAAACGAGATTCTGACAAAATGATGGTGATGGATTCGCAAGACTGAACCTGAGATTTAGACTGTCAAACATTCTGACGACAAACTAGCAGAGGTCTGACGAAATACTGACCAAACCCTGGGGAAAACATCTGCCCGCTGCGCGGGCCCATTCTCATGGCGTGCTACGTGCGCGGCTGGCTTCGCTCGCAAGTTTGGGCGCGCCTGCGCACAGTGGGAAAAAAGCACTTTTTAGGACAAAAATCAGCCGACTCCTCAATTTTCAACGGATAAGAGCTTTTTTTTTAAATACTCATGAAGAATCGTAATTTAACGTAGAGGTGCGCGGTTTATAAATTTGTTATTTATTAATTTTTTATTCAGACAAATTATTATTATTTATAATGAACAAATTATTAGATATAACTGTTTACTGTTGCATTTCCGGATTTCTAATGTATTACTTGCAGAGGTTTTGTTATACAAAATGTGAAGGATCAATTTTTAATTGCGAACAAGCACCATATAACAATTATAGTTGATAGTTTAAACAATTTTTATGAATAAATTCACTTATTCGACATTTAAATGCATTGAAAATTTGTCTTTTATGCGAAATCATTTCTTTTCATCTAAAGAATAGAATTTGTGTACAACTGACTTTCATCCAACAACATTTATCATTGTTATAAACAAATCATACGATCAAATTCACTTATTATAGTGTCACTGCCATTGGCTACATTGATAAAAAAAACGTATTCAATCGCAATATCCCAGCTTCTCTACCAAACTTCAAAATTGCAACCATGGAAAAGGTTTTTTTGTTTGGCATTTATTAATATGTTTTTTGGGACTTTTGAAATGATTCTGCGTAAAAGACAAATTTCTGATGCATATAAATGCCAAATAAGTGAAGTTGTTTATGAGAATTGTTTATAACAATATCAAATGTTGTTTCATGGAACTCAAATGTGTAATATTCTTGTTCTTCTGATGAAAATAAATGAGTCCACAGAAAAGAAAATTTCTCGATGCACAAATATGCCGAACAATAGAATTTGTTTTCAAAAATTGTTTATAACAATGAAGAATGTTGTTTCACGGAACTGTAATATGTATTATTCTTGTTCTTCACGTGAAAATAAATGATTCTACAGAAAAGAGAATTTTTCGATGCACAGATATGCCAAATAAGTGAATTTGGTTATAAAAATTGTTCAAACTATTAATTATTATTGTTATTTGGTGCTTGTTCGCAATTACGAATTGATTATTCACATTTTTATAACGAAATCTATGTAAGTAATACATCCGAAATCCGAAAATACCACAGCTTACAGTTATATCCATTAATTTTTTTATAACAATTGACAAAATACAGGATATTCATCCACAAGTTACATTTTTTCCAAAGAAAGGAACTTCACTAATTCTACACCAATTGCAAATCATAAGTTAAATAACAAATTATTAAATAACAAATTCAAAAAATGTGCTCCACCACGTTGAAGTACCGTTCTTGAGGAGTATTTTCAAAAAAAAGAGCTCTGATCCGTTGAAAATTGAGGAGTCAGCTGATTTTTGTCCCAAAAAAGTGCTTTTTTCCCACTGTCCTGCGGCGCTCGATATGTTTTTGACCTCACGATTCGCGCTCGGCTTCATACGTGCTTAATTCAGTTTACAGTGTATAGCATACGTATAATTTCAAATATTACAAATCTGCTGAGAACCTCTACTTCTATGAAGATTATTGAATTCTCTTTCATTTTTGCTGAAAATTTGTTTCAAAATTAAGATTACATAAGGCTATACTGGCCTTAAGGAACACATTCTCATTACAATACTCGTCACCAATATTTACATCGGGCATAGTTTATCTAAAAAGTTGAATTCTTCATTGCTTAAAAAGCGTTGTCACGCTTAGAACAGAAAATACACGTTTTAATGAAAAAACATTCAGATAAAACTCTAAGGCCTTGTCAAAATGAATAATTTTTCTATTCAATATTTCTTTTCGTCAACTTATTGTTTGGCTGTAAAATAGAATTTTATATTCTCGTAGGTGCGTTATCGCGATTCAAACGAAAACTAATCGTCCTATCAAAAAATACTGAACAAAAAATTTGTAGCTTTTTTTGAAGTAAACAATTTTGATACTATTATTTTTTTTCGTATCTTGCATGATTTTGCTACTTTCGCACCTTTCAAAACTTATCGAGTACACAGCCTACAGACTACAGACAGACAGATACCTTTGTAACAAACATTTTTTCTGACTCAGGGGGTGTCAAAACGTGGAGATTTCATTGAATCCGCGAAATTTAATTTTCACATCAAACCAATATCTTTTCATTCAGAATGAGAATGTAAAAATGAAGAAAAATATTCGAATGAAGAACTCGCCATAATTTAAAGATAAACTGACTCGACACATACAATAGAAAGATAATAGGCCGTGTAAAGTCTAAAAAGTACTGGAAATATGTTGAGAGTTTAAAGAGAGCCTTATCAATAATCAAAATACTCAGGGGGGGGGGGGGTCTAAAAAGTATGTTTCTATGAATGTTTTTTTTTTAATATTACAGGAGTATATTTATTCTGATATTCAGCATAATATAAAGTAACATTTTAAAATACATTTTTTTTTATTCCCACACAAAAACATGGAGAAAAAATCTGCCCGGTGAGCTGGCAAGTTTGGGCGCGCCTGTCGGATCTCGCGCTCAGCGCTCAGTCTTTGTACTTCCCTACATTTCTATACACAGCTTTTTGAACTCGCTAGCGAGATGCCTACTACTCTAATTTGATGATTGCAAATTCTCTTCTGTTAGAGCTTCTCGGGCTTTGAAGAATACATTCTCTTCTCGTGTCTCGTGCTGCGCAATCGATCAAGATTCGTCGCAAACGGCTGAGAAGTTTTTGTGACCAATTTTCTTCATATTTCAAGTACTTTTTCTAGAAATTCATTTGTTTTATGTTTTATTTCATTTTACACGATTGAAACAAAAACTACGAGTCAAATCGGAAAAATTATAACAAATTTACAGATATTTTTCGGGTGAACAAATTTTCTTTATCAATCTCCTGTGTGAGCATTAGTCATTTTTTCAAGAATTATTTCATTTTCATTTTTATCTTTCCTTATTGAAATGAAAACCACATATTCTGTTAAGAAAAGATTGATAACACATTTTTGTTTTAACAAAACAAAACCATAATGATAAATTGTTTTACTTAATACTTACTACAAGAAGCCGTACTCAAAATTTTCGAGTCTTAAAAAAAATAGTCCCAAAAGTTTCCAAAAAGCTCCAACTTTTTGAGTTTTTATCCAAAATAGCTGGCTCACATACAGACAGACAGAGACATTTGAAAAAACCTTTTCTTCGAGTTCAAGGGGTTTGAAAACGTGGATATTTGACCAAAACGGGAAGGGATCAAATTTTAGACAAATCTAATACCTTCTCTGATGAGAATGTAATAAGCCGGTGTCAACAGATTTACTATGAAGTCTCTCATTTGCGGTGTTCATCATATCTCAACATAGAGTTATATGACACAAATGAGTAAAATCTTTTCAATATAATATATGTTTTTCTTGTATTCAACGTCGTCCAATAATGGATTTTTCGATTTCTTAATTTTTTGTGGTCGTCAAAGAGCCGAAGTTGTGATTTTGGACGAAAAATTTCGCCATTCAGTAAGTGGAAAACACTCCCTATGTCGGAAAAAAGACTGATGGACTGTAAAAAGCGAAAAATATATTAATTTTTCAAAATTACACTGAATCATCGATTTCAGCTACATAAAGGACATCGCCCGTAGCAATTTTTTGTCTTTAGCTTCTTTTCGTTCAAGTCTACGCTGAATCATGGCTTGTTTGCTTTCTCGTTTTGTTTCTTTATCAGCCCTGCTGATACGAACGCTGCCCTCGTGTTTCAAAAAGGTCTATGACTTTGAGAGTTTTGACTCCCCCCCCCCCCCCCCCCCCCCCCCCCACGGAACCTCCCCCCCCCCCCTCTTTTCCCACTCGGCGAGTCGCCCCCCCTCTCACT
>WSXT02002242.1:22233-46752 GCA_011762715.2 Neuroterus valhalla
CCACCCCCCCGCCTACAACCCCCCCCCCTCTCTTTCCAAAACGCCCTTGTCTTTGCGCGTTTTTCCCCCCCCCCCCCCCCCCCCAATAGTCCCTGCAGGAAAACTCTGCTACATCAATTTTTCGTCATACTGGAAATGCATGTTCTCTTTAGGATCTCAATAGGACAATAAGGCAATAAAGGAAAGATTTTCTCAAACTGAGAACAACATTCCAGCACTCATGGACCGATTTGCTGTCATCCATCCCCCTTCCTTCTTGACGATCTAGAGGAATATCGTTGCGTACGAGTGGTAGTTAGGGGCTACCCGTAATGCAGTAATGAGGGCTTACTGCCATGGAAACCAAAGCCGCTTATAGCGAACCACTCTCTGCCCCCATCTAGTCCCCCTCCCCCTCCCTATCCATCCACCAAAAAACGATCCGTTATATCTACCTTCGATATCACCCTCAACCGCCTTTCTCGTGAAAAGTGTTTTGGACCATTCGAACTGACCGTTTTCAGCGACTGAACATATTTCCGGCTTTGTGGACCTACAATTAACATGGGAAATAGGAGATTTTTATTCAGATTAGGCATGGTGTTATACGTTGAAACGTAATAATGGGAAAAGTAAAATTATTTTCTTTTGATACATTTTTTCCAAGAAAGGATGCAATGATTCATTGACGGATACATTCATTGATACTATTGTAAACTTTCTACAAAATGGCTTTAATATGCAATATTATTATTGCATTTCATTTTTTATTTCTGCTAATAAGAGGAGGCAGAGCATTAATAAATGCTATTCAGTATACACTCTTTTCTTTCTTTCTAAAAAATCGTGATGAATCGCTTTAATCTGGGTAAGTAGAAGAGGAAACTCTCTGCCAGACAGGCGCATCACTTTTTATCCTCTTTCCTATGAGTTTCTGCAGAATCAAGTTCCGAGTTAGGCGGTTTTTCTTATATTTGCGTACAATCCTAAATTTATTTTCCATGATATTGTTCTTTTCCTTGTATCTTTAGCTTGAAAAAGTGGTATTCAAATTTTCCCAGAATTTTAATCATAATAATAATTCCCTATCCATCTCTTGAACAATTTAATGGATGATACATTGTTAATCTTTTAATTATACCAGTCGCATCGATAATGTACAGGAAAATCAGATTCATTATTCTTTCCCGAATTCCTCGAAAATTCCAGAATAATTCTACATAATTCTTATGCATGCGAAATAATTCAATGAGGAGTGTCTCGTCGTCCCGAAATTTCGGATAGTTACTCAAATGTTTTTCATAAGCTTGGCTAGTCCATCTATTTTTCCAGCTACATTATTTTTTGATAACTACCAGACACAGTTAATTCAATGGAGAAATCTAAATCAATCATCAAAATTATGCATCATGTATTAGGGAAAAACAACAATCCTTAAAAAAGAAAAATCATTTCACATTACACAAGCTTGTCTCGCTGAATCCTGAGTTTAAATACATTTACAATAAAACTGTTCATCGAATTTTCTTCACATAAAATTTTGTGCTTTGAATTAGAAAAAATCAGCAATCCTTAGAGGACAAAATCATTTTTAAATACAGAATTCTTCTTGATTGAATTCTGATTTCAATTTAATTTACAATGGAACTATTCAAAAACTCTCTTACAATACAATTTCGTGGAGAATAAATATTTCTAGATTTTTAAATTAAAAATAATTTCCTTCGATATTGTATAATAAATAAAAGTTTTTAATATGTTCATGAAGAAGGGATATTCTCAGCAAGATTTCATATTTCAAATAGATATTTGTTTGTAAAAATTATTTTGAGGAATTTCAATAATAGTTACTTGATAACATAATTTTCTTATTAAAATATCACTTCCG
Source organism: Neuroterus valhalla (assembly GCA_011762715.2). Classification (NCBI taxonomy): domain Eukaryota; kingdom Metazoa; phylum Arthropoda; class Insecta; order Hymenoptera; family Cynipidae; genus Neuroterus; species Neuroterus valhalla. Next base: position 24,101 of record WSXT02002242.1, read on the forward strand.
ATTACAATTAATTAATTTCAAGGATTATTTCTTGTTTTCCTAAATTTTCTTGTATTTTCATGAACATAAATTACTAATAATAAGTATAATAATACATATTCATTTTTGTCTACTTAGGAGCATTTGAAGAAATTTCGATTGATTGATCCGTCATTTAGTCAATTTGTAAAAAAATACAATAAAGATCATTCATTAAATGACCAATGCTGCCATTTCAATTGTTTCTGAATTGCTGTCATCAAAAATGAACTGGAAAATAGACAAATCATTTTCTTCGAAATAATTGCTAATCGCTATGGAATAAAATTGGAGCTGCATCAAAAACCTGTGTTCCAGATAACTCCAAGGATACACCAAACATATTTCATGTAAAAAATAAGTACTGTTAAAAATAACGTGTTAAATCCGGAAAAAATCATTCCTCATATGTCGTTCTCTTTCTTATATCTTTAAGCTCAAAAAAGTGGTATTCACAAACTCTTCAATATTCTAATTATAATAAAATTAACAAACTATCTCCTAAGCAAATCAATTTATAATACCTTATTCATATTACAATTATACTGGTAGTCCTGCAATTTCATATAATTAGTTAATCATTATTCTATAGGTTTGGCTAGTCTATCTTCTTTTTCAGCTTTGTTGATTTTGCAAAACTACCAAGCACAACTCATTTAATGAAGAAATCTTATCTTATCATCGAAATTAAGCAACATGTATTTGAAAAATCGACAATCCCCAATCTAGAAAATTATTTCAGAATACACGATCTTTCCTTACTAAATCCTAATTTTAGTTCAATTTTCATTCAAACTTTTAATTGAACTTTTTTTACATGAATTTATGTGAATAATAAAGATTTCACATTTTTTAATTTCAAAAAAAATTCCACTGATGTTGTTTAATAAACATAAATTTCGAGTAGATTGATGGAAGAAAGAACATTTTCAGAGAGATTTCATATTACAGTTAGATGTTTGTTCGGAGATATTTAAATAAATATTTTCAATAAAATTCACTAAATAAATTTAATCATTTCCTCATCAAAATATTACCTTTATTTTAATAAATCAATGTCGAAAATTAGTTCTTCTTCGAAATTATTCATACATTTTATAAAAAATGGACTCAAGAATAGACAAATCATTTTCTTTTCAAATTATTGCTAATCGCGTCGAAATAAAATTAAAATTACATCAAAACCTGTGTTGAACATAACTTTAAGGATGTGCTAAAGTTATCTTCAGTTCAAAAATAAGCATTTTTAAGTATTATTTACAAAACCCAGGAAGATATTCACATTGTTAATTAGAACAAATTTCAGGAATGAACCGAGGGCAAAATTTAGAAAACAATTTTTCGGGTAACAATTATTAGTGATAGTAATTTTGCCGATATCCGAAAACCCCAGGAAACCGAGTGTATCCTGCTTCGACGAGCAATATCCGGTTATCCAAGTAATAACCGAAAAATCGCGTACCCAAATACCTGGGTGAGTATTACTCGGGTACCCGGGTATCCATGAGTGTTATCAACACTGGGAAGTCACCAGTATACAAATAATAAATAGGTATAAAACAATGATACCAAATTTTTTTCCTGGAATTTGTTCTTTTTTTTCCGATTAAAAGTATGCCTATCAGAAACCGGAAAACGAGGCGCACGGGTATGTAAGTACAATCTAGGAGCTCCAATCACTAAAAACAAAAGTTATTTAGTTTTTATATTTTTTTCTTTCTCCTGAGACAAAAGTTGAAATTCTTGATTATTCCCAATATTGTAGGACTCTTTTTATTCCTCTTGGGATTCTTAACAATCATTTCGGTACATGTTTATTGGGGAAAATTTATTGAGGAATTTTACGAACGTTAATTTTATGAATTATATTTTTCTAAAATTTTTTTTTTCATTGGAGCATACCAAACAGATTTTCAGGAAATTCGTCAAAGCAAAAACATAAAACTCTGTATTACAATTCTTAAATAAACAATTTCACATTCGAATAATTTTTTCCCAACTTACACCTCAAGTCTTTTTTTTCAAATTAGTTATAATTAATAACGAAAATGTTTTCTTTATTTCTGACATTCATTTTCAACAATTCTCATTTTTGAACTCGAGATAACTTTAATACATCAAATAAATGTACATAAGGGTGGTCCATAAAATAATATTTAGAGGTGGCGCAAGCCCCATGAAATTGAACATGTATTTCCCGTAAGACAAAAAGACGTTTTTGTAAATTTTATTCAGAATTCTCAATATTAAGTGAATCGAGTTCGAAATTCACCATTTCTCTTCACAATTAGTCCCAGAATGCGAATGAAATATTACTTTTCGAATATCACTCCCATAAGTCTGTTTTATAGGGTCCCAAAAAACTCCCATAAATAACAATATTCTCTTAAAATAATGCTACCAACAATTAAATCGATGCAATCTAAGTCAATCTAATGTAATTTCATTCAAATCCCATTCAATGCGAAGTTAAACACCTCAAAAAACACCACAACTTTCTAGCACCTATCTAGGAGAAAATGGTTATAAACAATAATAAAGTGTTTGAATAAACATGTTTGTTAACTCGCATTAATTATTACCTCACCAAGTTGAAAGTGGACAAAAAGCTTAAGAGTTAAAAGAAAACGCAACTTTTAAGCACTAATCTAAGAAGAGAAAACCATAAACGATAATAGTTTGTTTAAACAATTATTTTTTTCAAATTAGAATAAATATCAACTCAAAAGTGGGAAAAAAGTTAAGAATTCAGAAAAAACCGCAAGGTGCTATCATCAGGCACAGAAAATATTATTAGCAATGATGATAAATTGTTTGAACAATTGTTTTTGCTAAATCAAATTAAATAATTACTTCATTCATGTAAAAAGTGGAAAAAAAGTTAAAAATTTCAGAAAAAACTTCAAATTTGTAGCAATATTCTGAGATAATATTGTTATAAATAATAACAAATTGTTTAAACAATCAATTTTATTAACTTTGATTGATAATTACCTCGTTATAACTGAAACGTTGAAAATAAGTCGAAAAATTCAGAAAAAACCTTGACTTTCTAACACTTTTCTAAGAGAAAGTTGCTGAAAACAATAATAAATTGTTTACTTAATCCAAATCATCATATAATTATCAGTATAAAGTAGTATCTCATGTATTTGAAACAATCGGCTTTTAAAAAACCACAAAAAAATCATAATCAGCGCCAAAAACTCGAAAAACCCATTTTTACACTTTTGGGGGTTTTTTGGGATCCTATAAAACAGACTTATGGGGGTGATATGAGAAAAGTAATGTTTTATTCGCATTCTGTGGCTAATTGTGAAGAGATTTGGTGAATTTCGAACTCGATTCACCTAATATTGAGAATTCTGAATAAAACTTACGAAAACGTCTTTTTTCTCACGGGAAATACGTGTTCAACTTCACGAGGCTTGCTTGTTAAAAAAAATGCATTCATTTTTTTGTGGATTCGAGCGAATTTCCAGGTCTTTTGCATTAAAATTAGAAAAGAATTTTTTCTATTTTATTTTTGGACTATCCTTATGTACATGCTCCATCTATTTTTATTATTATTCAACAGTATGTTATACAGTTGGTCTACGGATATCGAGAATTTTTTTCAAACCTAAACCTCTCTTATGTATTTTCAACTTCCAAAAAATATTTGAAGCAATTTCCTGCAAAGCCTAGCGCTACCAATCGATGAAAATAACTCAGTGTCCACAATCATGCATTCAACCTCATATTTAGTACCCTAAAATTACTCTTTCCTGTCACGAAATTCGTAATTCACTCAACTGATCAAGTACAAATCCCTAGAAGAATTTAGTTCCCGGAAGGTGTAAGTCTAAGGATGTTAAAATCAACATAGAGGGTAGAACAGAACGCTCCACGAGGACGATCGCAAACCTCGCAATTTCCTTTTCCAATTTGCCATAAACAAGTCGACTACCTCCTCGTTAACTGAAAAGCCCGTGACTTCTCGAAACTTGGTGCCCCTTGCTTTTATTGGGGTGGGGGGAGGAGACTCGATAGATTTAGCCTGGAGGGTACTTCGAAGATGGAAGGGGGAGGGATGCAGCTTGGTCGAATTAAAGGAATTAAAAGACGCCTCGTTACTCGCATCTCTCGCCCCCTTATGCACGAAAAGAAAACTTTGCTCTTTTACTTCAATTTTTACCGGCCGCCTCCTCCCCTTTCCCCCACCCTAACAACCTCAGTCAAACCATCAAGGGTATTAACCGATCGTAATGGCAACGATGATTAGGACGCATTATTCAGAGGTCTTGGACCCTAGTTTTTTTGTAATCTCTCTCAGTACCGCTTATTTCTCTTCAGGGGTCTCAGGAAGTGAAGATACCCTGAATTATTGAAGATCGAGGGACTAGGAATTAAAAATCCCAGTGTTCGCCTACGCAAACCTGGCGACTGGGCGTGAGAAGGAAAAATGAGAGAGATCGAGCCGCGGGTGTTTGCCGAGTGAATTAAAAATGAGGACGAATAAGGGTCTGGAGGTTGGCGCACCATCCAGATGAAGAAACGAGGCCATCAACTAGGGCGCTACCTTAATGTACCGACGACTGAATCATTTAAGGTGCCGTATTAACGTCTAGGGAGAATGGCCTTTGGGATAAAAAAATAGCAGGAATAACGAGAGAAATTGTTGTGATTTTGAATTGATTTGAAAATCCATTTTATTAGGTTTAATCCACTGTTTTTCTTCAAGCATGAGTTGAAATAGTTGTTCAATTTTTCCATTCTACTCGATTCTAGTAATAATTTTTTTCTCATTTTTTTCATTTCATTTTAAACTTTAACGTTGTTATTAGAAAAAGAACAAATGAAACAATATTCCCAGAATGTGAAGTTTCAAGGTCCTTCTAATATTAGTCTGCAAATTTTTTGGTACGTATTTCCTTATACGAGGGTAGAGAGATTTCGTAGGTAGGGGCCTACTTCATGAAAATATTTTGATACCGTTACGCTGTGACGCAATGAATGTGATGTCACGGACGTTACGCTGTAGGTCATAAATAACCGTAACGCTGACAGCACCCTAGAGACAACTGGTTTATCAAGGGATATATGACACCGGATAAAATTTTTACGAGCGTCGTTAACGACATCTAATTAAACCAAAATACATCTTCTTGCATTTCAAAAATTTTCAAAAAATTTTCACTTATTCGATACCTTATTGTAATTAGCTAAACAAAAAACTTTGAATCGCAAACATCTGTCTACTCTTGCGATTTTCTCTATTTCATTATCGTTTCGTATTATAAGTAAAAATTGTCTAATTTTTGCGATTCAATTTTTGCCAAAATTGCCTTGTAAACGTTACATGAAAGAGATGCGCCAACGATCCTAATATACTCTCAGACTAGCATTGACGTAATGAACCGGTTCAAATTTCAACGACCCATGCTTACTACTGATTTATTTGAAGAGATATATGACACCGGTTGAAATTTTTACGAGCATTGGTTACGACATATAGATTCTACCAGAATGCTACTTATTGCATTTCGAAAAATTTTCAACGAATTTTCACACACATGATACCTCAATACCTCAATTTTTGCGATTTAGGTTTTGTTGTACTGATAATTATGAAGGATTTTCGGATGTATATAAACTGTTAGGATATTGTGCGAAAATTTCCTTGTAAATGTGACATCAAAGAGAAGCACCAACGATCCTAATTGCCATATCATTGGGGTCTTGAGATTCTAGAGAGGGTTATATGACATCCGTTGACATTTTCACGAGCACCATTTACGACCTATTGATTTTACGAAAATGAAACTTCTTGCATTTCGCGAAATTTTCATTATTGTTTTGAATAGAAGTAAAAAAAAAAAAAGAAACGTGTCCAAGTGACACGCATATGGAACGAAGTTTCTCCCGATACCTAACAAATACTGAATATTAACCTTTTGTCAGATAATTATATAAAAGTTATGCGTGTCTTTGAAACATGCGTTAGGAACGGAGTTTCAAATGCGTGCTAAGGAAAAGGACGTACGTATATGCGCATTCGAAACTCCGTTCCTACCACATGTTTCAAGGACACGCATGAATTTTATATAATTATATGAGGAACGTTTATATTCAGTATTTGTTAAGGTTTAGAAGGAACTTCGTTCCTTAGGCGTGTCACTTGGGAACGTTCACTTTCTTTTTTACTTTTATTCGAAGCGATAATAAAAATATATAAAAAATCGCAAAAGTAGCCCGATTTTCACGATTCAAACTTTTTTGTAAAATGCAAGAAGTTTGATTTTCTCAAAATCAATAGGTCGTGAAGGATGCTCGTAAAAATTTTAACGGGTGTCATATATCCCTCTCTATAGTCTCTAAACACCAATGAGATAGAGATTAGGATCGTTGTCGCTTCTCTACCATGTCACATTTACAAGGCAATTTTAGCAAAATTTTCCACCAGCTTATGTGCATTAAAAAATCCTCCATAATTATTAGCATAACAAAACTTGAATCGCAAAAATTAGTCCATTTTACTTATATTACGAAACGATAATGCAATAGAAAAAATCGCAAGAGTAGCCCGATTTTCGCGACTCAAAACTTTTTGTAAAACTTAAAACAATAATTTATCAAATGTGTGAAAATTGGTTGAAAATTTTGCGAAATGCAAGAAGTTTCATTTTCGTAAAATCAAGAGGTTGTGAAGGAGGCTCGTCAAAATTTCAACGGGTGTCATGTATCCCTCTCTAGAGTCTCTAGACCCCAATGAGATTAAGATTAGGATCGTTGACGCTTCTCTACCATGTTACATTTACAAGGCAATTTTAGCACGATTCCTCACCAGCTTATGTACATTCAAAAATCCTTCATAATTATCAGTACAAAAAAACTTGAATCGCAAAAATTAGACCATTTTTACTTACATTACGAAACGATAATGAAATAGCAAAAATCGCAAAAGTAGACTTATTTTTGCGATTCAAAATTTGTTGTAAAGCTAATGACAATGAGATATCATTGTAAAAATTTGTTAAAAATTTTTCGAAATGCAAAAAGTAGCATTCTCGTAGAATCTATATGTCGTAAACCATGCTCGTAAAAATTTTATTTTAATCTTGAAAGTTTTTGGAATTTGAATTTAACTTTCCGAAGAACAGATAAAGTGAATGCCGATAAACAAATTGGGAAATAAATTTAGGGGAAATTGCTCACCTCTTCCACTTCTGCCGACGAACCTAAGGTCGTTGAACTTTGCAACCTGGTTCTTCATCAAAGCCGTCGAGTTGCGTAGCTCAGCGCAACAGTTTTCATCATTACCAGCACGAACAGTGACCAAAGTTCCATCACCAACTTCGCCAAGAGCTACGACCTTGAAGGCTACCGGAAGTGTCTTGTTGGATCGCCAATGCGACGGCAACACAGTACAGACAACATGAGGGCAACCTATTATGAGAAAAAAATTTCTCAAATTATTATCAATGAACAATATGCCGTATCTTAAGGGGGGTTCCTACTTTGTTGAGTCCAAAGAATCGTTATTGTTTTATTTTGCATTTTCGGATAGATATACGTTTCAAAAATATACCTGCAAAATTTCAAGTCTAAATATTAAAAATTTCGAAAGTTATAGGCCGTTGAATAAAGCGGTAAAAAATTGTAATCTGTGACGCGCTCCGAAGAAAGGGACCTAAGAGCGAAAACGCTGATTTCAGAGAAGGGAAAGAACAGGCGAGAGCTGGACAGGCTTCAGCTGTAACGGCTGTTTTTAAATTGCAATAGCTTGAAAAATATTCGACAAAACAAATTTCTGTTTACGAATAATTAAAAAGCAACCCTTAATTAATATAAAACGCCCATAATCCTTAAATCGATTTTTTCGCTCTTAGGTCCCTCTCTTCAAAGCGCGTCACATTTATTACAAAAATTTGTTTATAAAAATTGTTTATACAAATGAATTTTGCAAATTTGATGGCAGATTTGAAATCAGCGATCCCGAAAACATACGAAATGATCAATAATTGTAATTATATCGCAAAAGTTCAACATAATTTTTCACGCAAATTTTTTATATAGTTCAATGAAAAACTTTCAACGCGTTTCTCTCAAAACAACGTTTTTCGACTTCTCGGAAAACCTAGAAGGCGCAAAAATTGAGCGATCGCTATGAAATTTTTTAGACATGTTCTCAGAAGTTTTCCTCACAATGTGGACTACGACCATCAGAAAATGTTGAACATTGTTTATTTAAAAAAATGATTAGTAGCAATAGGAACGAGAAAAAATCTTTTTTTCAACATCTCATAACTTTCTCATTTTTCATTTTGTTTTCATCGTAGTCTACATTGTGCGCTATAGTGTCTAGATTCTAGCCTCCTATCTTTCATACTTTCCTCAAAAAACATTGCAGAAAAAACAGTCAGATTTCGGCCCAACAAATTGGGAACCCCCCTTAACAATATTTGTTGAAATGGAGAAACATATTTCATATTCATGAATCAAAAGGTCATTGAATTTTTCCCCATGAGCTCAATCGCAAAAAATGTAATTAGTTCTTTGAGAAGATATTGTAAGAGCTGCAAGTTCAATTTATCATGTTTCTTGCAAGTTCTCAATTTCAAATGCCCAGCCCGACAGTTTGGGAGAAACTGCTTTCTAAATTTCTTTATTTTGCAGAAACCTATCAAATTTTATTTTGGAATTACACTGAAGAACAGTATAGCATATTTATCAATTTTATGGGACCTTTGATGGATGACAAATGTAAATAGATTTAATAAATTTTTCCTCATCTTGATTCAATAATCTAACGTATTCATATTTCCATTGATACCAAATTATTCAATTCCTTATAATAACTTATGAAATATAAAACCACTCTATAAAACATAATATTTTTTTGAAAAATCAACAATTTCAAATAAATTGTAGGATATTCTCACGTCACAGAATACAATTTCTGAAATATTCTAGGATAACAATCGAAACCCATGGACAAGTATGACCAAATACAGTGGTTTCTATTTATATATTATTCATAATTGTGATAATTTTTATGAATAATACAAAACATTGTAAAAATAGTAATGAAGATATTCAAATTCTATAAAATAATTACAGAAGATTCATGAAATGTCTTCCTAAGTATTGTATGCGAAAACATGTTTTCTGAAATGATTCATAAAATGCCAGTAGGAGGTGGAATTGAAGCCTTACTATCCCTTGATTTTACAGAGGTCTCTGTAAAGTAGTTTTACATTTTTTTAAATAACTTTCAAAAGAAGAATTGCTTGAAAACACAGCTTTTACTGCAATACAGCTGAGCAATCAAAAAAAAATTAAGAACTGCTTCTCAGAGGCCTTTGTGAAGTGAATTGATTATTTATCCTTTTATTAATTATTATTTATCCTTTTTGAAGAAAATGTATGTTATGAAACTTCAGAGAAATTATTTCTGTAAAAAAAAATAATTATGCAACACTGAGAGCTATTGTTTTTAGTAGTATTGTGTGTAAGTATTTTGATGAATGATCTTCAAAAACAGGAAAATATGTATTTTGGAATAAGTTTAACGGTCAAGAGAGGAAATGTTTACCAATTCAAATGTCTAACCAGAGGTGAATTTTTATACCAAAAGCATCAGTGTTGCATAATAATTTATGATTTCAAAACCTCACCAATTGAGAATAGACATGATGCTGACTAAGAACCAACTTTTCTACTGAAATTGTGTGGAAGTATTCCATAAATGGTTTTTCGAAAAAAAAAAAAAAGGATTTTATAAGAAGTGGCAGCGCCAAAAGAGGAAGTTTTCACCAATTTGAATGCCTGATCAGAGGCTTAGTTTTTTATTGAAAATATCTGTGCTGTAGAATAATTCCAGACTTTGTAACAGAACCAGATAGGGATAGATGTAAGGCTGACTAAGAACAGTTGTTTCTAACAGAATTATGTGGAAATATTTTGATAAATGGTCTCCTAAATATAACAATAATAATAATAATAATAATAATAATATTAGTAATAATAATAATAAAGATAATTTCTAATATTAAAGCAGGACCAATCGAGAGTAGATTGACTACGAAAAATTGTTCCTACGAGGATTGTGCAAAAGTATTGTGATGAATTTTTTTTTAAAGAGATAATATAAATTTCAAAATAAGCTTTAGGGCTGAATGGGGGAATATTTTATAATTTTAATCTCTGATCAGTGGCTTGGTTTCAAAAAAAATTAGAGCTGTAGAATAGTTTATAACTTTGAAACGTTATTTTGTTATTAATAAATGACATTAACACTAAACCATTCAAATCTCAGACAATATTCTCAAACTGTCCAGGAAATTTTAAACAATAATACAGAGAGCGAATAGTGCAATCCTGATAACATAAGAAACATAAAAACAAGAAATACTATTTTCTAGTTGTTATATCATTGAAAAAACAACAACAAAATTTCAAAAAAATAAAAATGTTGTAAAATATATTTGGTTTGATTTGAATAATAAAATCAGAAAAAATGTTGCTTAAATAAAAAATAAAATTTCCTTGGATACAAATAAAAATTTGTTTGAATCAAACAAGTTTTTGCTCATCCAACGAAATGTTGATTGATTCGAACTATTTTGGTTTCATCTCCTAAATATTCATTGAACCAAAGCATATGTTTCAAATGAACAAAGCTGTTGTTATATAAACCAAATATTTTTTTGTGTTTAAACATTTAATAAGTATATTCTGTATTTAAACCAACCAAAATCTGATTTCTAACAATCATTCTTGTTTCTTCTTGGAATAATTTGACCTAAACAAACTCATTATTCAATTAAAAAATAAGACACATAAGAAACATCAGCTATTTCATCGGAAATTCAACTGTTTGGTTGCAACCGAAGCTCTGTAGCTGAATTTTTTTCTTATAATTCAAGTATTTGGTAGAAAATTCATCTATTTGGTTAAAAATGTTCTGTCTGATCGATTTCTAATCTCTCTGAGTCAAAATTTTATGTATCATGGTAAAAAAGCTATCTTGCTTAAAATTTATATTTTCTGTTAAAAACTCATCTTATCGGATCCAAGAATCAATGAAAGGCAGTCTAAAATAGTTTAGAAGCATGATTTCAAATTTTTTGTTTCAATTGAATGACAATTTACTACGTACCGAAAATTGTTTATTGCTGTATAGCTTTCTGAAGATAATTGTTGGTGTAATTTTTACTCGAAGAAATTATTTCATTGATTGAAAAATCATTACTGCTAAAGAAAAATCATTTGACCGATTAAAAACACAATTTTTCTCGTTTTTTCCAAGTTTGATAACAATTTACGATGTGTATTATGTATGGAACTTTTATCGCTGCATACTTTTTCGAGGATGATTCCAGATAAAAATAGTCATTCTAGAAGACGTTTTTAATTAGAAAAAATTCATTTTCACTTTTTCTTCGTTTTAAGCTTTATCAACCATGCGCGAACATAAGGTATCATATTCCTAATCTGTAACTTTTTGTGAGAAATCTGGGTACCAAAGTATAGCTTTTGTGTCCCCTCCAACCACATACAAAAAAAAATTTTGCGCCGCTCTAATGCACAACTACATTCATAATTTTATGTATCGTTATCAATTTTTCGCAAACATTCTTATCAAACTCCAGATAACAATTATCTCTGTGAATTACTGTAAATCTATTACAAACTTTTGCTAGAGGAAATGAACATAATAACAGTTCACAATAATTATTTACACAGTTTTATTACATAAAATGTAACGAACTTGTAACAGTGTTACAGAATCTGCATTTTAGCAAAAAAGTACGTGCATAAATATAAGGATTACAAAAAATCCTTAGCCGAAATTTAGCGTGGCCTTTAACTTTTGTACTTTGAAGTTTGACATGAACTCTAGCAAATCCTGAGATTCTTTTGTACTATTGCATCCATTTCTAATTAGGTCAACCAAGAAAGTGTTACTATCCGAAAACTGATTTTTAATATCATAAATGACCATAAATTCCTTATACTTCAATAATATATATAATAATATATAAACGCAACCGATTCGATTAGAGTTAGGGATTCTTTTCTATCGTTGTATCCATACTTGGAATTATGTTGATAAAAAATGTTTTACTAATATTAAAAAACAATTGTTCGAATATAATATAGTGCATAAAAACGTAAAATTCCATATTATGACAATCCTCATGACATTTTGTAAGAATTTCTAACAGATTCCTGCAGGAGACTGTGACCTCCTCAGTGCACAAATTAACAAATTTGGCTTGACCGTATAATAATATTAATTATCATTGAAAATTGAACTATTTATTTTGAAATTGAATTATTTCGCGGAAGGTTGCTTCTTCTATTGAATATTCATATTCTTTTTTTGTGTTTAAAAATTCAACTTTTCTGCTGATGTATCGTCTTCTTGATTTGAAAATTCAAGTATTTTGGCTTCAAAATTCATCTTTTTGGTAGAAAATTCAACTTCTTGATAGGAAGTTCATCTTTCCGTTCGAAAATTCAACTATTTTGTTTGTTAATTCGTCATTGATGAGAAAATTCAATTATCTATCTTTTTTTACTTTTCGATGAAGCTAAATCATTTTGTACGAAATTCGACTAGTTCTTATCTAAGTAGTTTGTAAGAATTCCAACAGATTCCTGCAGGAGACTGGTGCCCTCCTCAGTGTGCAACTCAACTAATTTGGCTTGATTGTATAATAATAATAATCATCATTGAAAATTGAACTATTTATTTTGAAATTAAATTATTTCGCGAAAGGTTGCTTCTTCTATTGAATATTCATATTCTTTTTTTGTGTTTAAAAATTCAACTTTTTTGCTGATAATTCGTCTTCTTGATTTGAAAACTCAAGTATTTTGGCTTCAAAATTTATCTTTTTGGTAGAAAGTTCAACTTCTTGATAGGAAGTTCATCTTTCCATTCGAAAATTCAACTATTTTCTTGTAAATTCGTCAAGAAAATTCAATTATTATTATAATTTTTTTTTTTACTTTTCAATGAAGCTAAAATATTTTGTGAAAATTCGACTAGTTCTTATTTGAGTAGTTTGTTAGAATTTCTAACAGATTCCTGCAGGAGACTGTAACCTCTTCAGTATGTTCATTAACCAATAATAATTCGTTTACAATGATAAAGCGTAAGCGAGTTACGCTTACCCCGAAAGGGATTTGGCCTAATGGTATAATAATAATAATAATAATAATAATAATGAAAATAATGATAATAAAAATAATAATAATTATAATTATAGTTAATATATCGTTAAAAAATCTCACCTGTTCTCACAAGTTCTCCAGGGTGCTCAGAAAGCAGACCATCCAAAGTCCTTTCAGTAAGAAGATCAGCAGTAAGAGCATAATCAGAAATATGATTTCCACCAGTTGAACTCTGTGGAGGAACTTCACTAGCCAAGTGCATTCTTCGCCTTGAAGAACCTCTCGTCCTTCGAACCCTCGTGCCACCGATTTGACTCACGGTATTTCCCTGATGCACATGATGCACTGGATGATTAACATGAGCCGCTCTTGGATCTGCATAGTCTAGACCCAGAGGCTGATCCTCGGGACGAGCATCTCGCGAAGGATTCGTCATGGGATCTGGTTCGTCAGCACTTTTTGTCACAACACCCCATTTTCCTCAAATAAACCGGAACACAACAATTAATTGTCCTAAACCCACTAATTGTCTCTCGGAATCCCAAAGTTTGTTATGAAAGATTGTCAAATTAAAACACCATCTTCTATTCTGCAAATCTTTGGGGTATTTATATTCAAGCTGGTGCCACTGATTTCACACGTTTCCATATCTTTGGTCTTCTAACTCTTTGGTAGCACTAATAACGAGTAAATAGAGGGTTAATTCTTTGGATTTTGGCTAGTCACTGCAGATGACCCTGATGTTGAATATTTTGAGGAAGACTAAAGAAGTCTCTAACAAGAAGAAAGCTTATTTGATTATTGTTTCTGTCATCGAATGATTGTCCTTAACAACTATCACAACACTTCCTCAATCCAAATTTTGTAACCTTACTGATCTGAAGAAAATTTTTGAAGGGAATAACCAAGTTCTGAAATTCCATCAGAGGTAATCTCTCTCTTCAAATCTCAGTTGGAACGAGGATCTGGGATCTTGTAGTCTTTCTTTGAATGGGATAGAACATGCCACAGAAATACACCAATAGATTTCTCCCTGAAATTAGATTTGTTTTCTTCCCGGAACGACGCACACGATTCGGGGTGGTCCTCCTTGCCCTTCCTCTCCGACTCCTTTGATCCTTATTTCATTATCCCGCGGCGAAGATCCGAACGGAGAATCCGTTTGCAAATTCTCCTTCGTCTCGACTGCCAAGTCGCGGAGAAAATTTCTTTTATTGGAATCGACGGTGGTGAGCACGACCCTCCGATTTTCGCTTCCCTGACGACACTTTCTTCCACTCTTCTTCTTTTGACTATCTCATATCTTCCTTTCCGCAAGTCAAATCCAAAATCGGTGGTCACTCGCGCAACTCTCGATCTCGAAACTATCGCACCACTCGATTAACATTCAAATCTTCCAGCACTCTATTTCCACAATTTTATGTTTTCAATCTATTTTTACCATTAGTAGATGGTGGCACACAATCACTGCTGTAGACATTTTAAAAGTATTGCCCAATAAATTCGAGCAAACTGGTCTGAATAAAAATATAACCCTGTTTAAAAGTCCTTTTAGAAATTATTTTGCATAAAAAGAATATCACATTTCTCTTTTCTTCTTGATTGCACAATATTCTTCATAATTAAAATCGCTTCAAATAAATTAAAAATCACTCCCTTTTTCAAAATCGTTTTTCAACCCCTTTTGAATAACCCCTCTTTTTTATTCATAGTCATCCATTTGTTATCACTCAAATTAACACAAACTCACAACGAAACAAATAAATCCACTCAATTCACTGGTAATGTGTCTCTCCTTCAGGATCACAAGCCAACTTATTGTTCGCCAGCTGGATGACTTTCGTTCTCCAGTTCTCCAGTCTTGAATTCGAATAAAATATTTTTTATTCTTGTCAAGGTTGATGGAATTGGTGAGGTTTTACTCAACAGGAAAAAGTGACAGGAATAGTTCTTCTGCAGATCACCTGGTGAGAAGGAACACCTCGGAAGGGTGTTTAACTCGCGCGGTCTCGTTTTGGTTCGGCGGTGGAAGGTGGCGGCTTCTGCGGTGGAGCCGCGCGGTGTGGTTGCGGTGTATTTTTGAGGCCGCCGCCCCCAGCCACCGAGACCCCAGCCCCCAGCTCCCCCGCCGCCCCACCCCCCTCACCCGACCAACTCGACGCCCGCACGATGGTGGGAGCAGTTTTTCCAAGCGGTGGGGAAAAATATCCCTGCCACCACTGACGCTGCTGCTCCCGTTGCCACTACCGTTTACTTCCGATACTGTTTTCGCTGTTGCACTCGGATCAACGGCCAACAATCATCAGGATCTGCATTCGGGCCATTCTTCACTCTGAAAAGATAAGGGTACCTTTCAGTTCATTTCAAACTGAACACGATAGAAGTTTTATTCGCAATATAAACGTCTCCTATGTTAAATGAATGAATAATTTTTGGGAAACTTTGAGTAAAGTTGAGGTACCTGAATAAGTTTCAACAATTCATATTCGTAGGGATACCAGATTTTATCATTGCGTTTCAATAACTTGATGTTTCTTGAAAGAATTGCTGCGCTATTTTTTATGGTATTTTGTACTGCGAAGGATTAAGAAAAATAAAAACAAGAAGCAAAGGATTTATAAGGATTACTTATTTCAGAAGTATTATCATATTTATAGGAAAAGAGAGTTTTGTTTTTCATATATTTTCAGTTGACATCTTCCATTGATAAAAGATTCAAGACAATATGTTGGTGAATTCTCTATACCAAAAGAAATTTTTTCGAGTTCTCTAGAAAGTTAATATCTCAAACCCATGCCGCTACTTACATATGTAAATAGTTTTATTATCGATCTAAAATAATGAATTGTTAACCAATAAGCCAAGCAGACGATTTTCATACGATTACTTTGAACGTTTAAATATACCAAAATTAGACAGAATTTCAAATACGTTTCTAATTTGAAAAAAAAAAAATTTGCAAAAATTTTGATAGGAAGAATCTCCTGGTTCTAAAGAATACAGTTTTTCGATCAATAATCAATTTTTCACTAAAATTTTTGTATAATTACCTATTTAAAAGATTTTTTTGTGTGTATTTGTTTGATGTAAAAATGAAGAGGCACTGTTTAAAATAAAGAAATTCTTCGTTAGATTCACGTGCACAATACAGAACCAAGGAGAATGCACAAAAAATTCTATAATAGTACTGGAGGAGTTGGAAATAGGTAAGTTTTACGGAAAATTTGGCAATAATAGAGAGCACGACTAGAAAAGCCGTTATTCCAACCATGAGAGAAAAATGCAGGAAAATTTATTTTAATTGTGAACAATCCGCACGAAGCTATTTCAACAATAAATTAATTTTCTCGAAAATATATAGCGATAAAATTTTGTTTCCTGTTCTTTGAGTTGAAAATAGTAAATGAAAGAAAATTATTAATTTCACTTTATATTATAATTGATTCAACTAAAAGTGAAACCTGAATATCATTGTTTGAATTTGGAAAATTAACATACCAATTCTGAAATTATTGGAAAATAAGCTTCAAGTTCTTTTTTGATATAATATTCCGTGAATTTCAAATTTTCCTAAATTTCTATAAGTTTATTGTGAATCAGTTTAATAATTGCAGTATTCTCCATATTTTTATTTTGAATCATACAAAGCATACTTTTTTTAGAAATAGGATCCATTCTAGAATTTATTTTTTAAAAAACTTATTTTTTCCTGTAAATCTTTTCTTCCTCCCCTGAAAATAAATTCCGAGTTCTTTTTTACTATAATACTCCGTGAATTTCGTATTTTTCCGAATTCCTTTAAGTTTATTGGAAATCAGTTTAATAACTGCAATAATCTCCATATTTTTATTTTGAATCATACGAAGCACACGTTTTTTTAATATAGAAATTGTTCTAAAATTCACTTTTTGGAAAACTCATGTTTTCCTCTAAATCTTTCCTTCCTTTCCTGAAAATAATCTTCAAGTTCTTTTCTACTATAATATTCCGTGAATTTCGAATTTTTCCAAATTTTTTTAAGTTTATTGTGAAACAATTTAATAACTGCAATATTCTCCATATTTAAATTTTAAATTATACAAAGCATGCGTTCATATGTTCTGAAATATAGAATTCCTTCTGAAATTTAATTTTTGGAAAACTTATTTTTTCCTCCGAATCTTTCCTTCCTTTCCTGAAAATAAATTTCAAGTTCTTTTTTACTATAATATTCAGTGAATTTCGAATTTTTCGAAATTTCTTTAGGTTTATTGTGAAACAATTTAATAACTGCAATATTCTCCATATTTATATTTTGAATCATACAAAGCATACGTTTTAAGATATAGAATTCCTTCTAGAATTTACTTTTTGAAAAACTAATTTTTTCCTTTAAATCTTTCCTTCCATTCCTGAAAATAAACTTCAAGTCCTTTTTTGTTATAATATTCCGTGAATTTCGAATTTTTCCAAATTTCTATTAATTTATTGTGAATCAGTTAAATGACTACAATATTCTCCATATTTTTATTTTGAATCATACAAAGCATACGTTTTTTAATATAGAATTACTTCTAGAATTTATTTTTTGGAAAAATTATTTTTTCTCCTGAATCTTTTCTTGCTTTCCAATTTGTTTTTTCTAATGGATTCAGAAATTCACTACTATTTAAAATGAAATAACATATTGAGAATTTCAAGTTTGAAAATATGGCGCGAATTTCAGTTTCATGAAAAATTTCAGAAAATTTAGTAAAGTTAATGAATTTTGGAGAAATTTAGCAAACTATGGATATTATGATTTATCGCCATAATTACGTTCTACGCTCATCTGTATTATACGGAATTATCAAAACATAATAAGGGTTTATTAATTTTGCATTACATCTACATATTACAACATTGTGATAAATATCACATTACTGAATTCTTTTTTGATATTATTTTTATTTTAATATCAAATTGAAGGTTCATGATTTCCAATTGAACATTTTTTTAATTATGAGATTTTTTGAATATTATTACAGAGCAAATGAAAGTAAGAAGGTGTATAGCTAGTATTCTAACAAATTTAGCTTAATTTCCTTAACCATAGATGATCATTTTTCGAATTCTTTCCGAATATTAATTTTAAAAGTCCTGCTATATCTTTTCATAGACTGAAGGAGAGGTTTTAAAGTTGCAAGTCTTTCAATCACTCGCCGTGAAATTTCAAGCTTGATTCAAAATTCTAAGTGTCTCAATATGACATAAAACATCGCCATAGACCTATCCCCATCCCCTCAAAAAAAAGTCAAAAAATTGTATACATATATTCACATAAAAAATAAATGAGAAGAGATTCACAAGTAATCACAGTCACTACAATTTAATATTGCTCCCTTCATCTTTTTTCCTCACGTACCCTTAATTATACAAGACCATCAAAATCTTCTTTTTTCAAACTCTCCGCGTTTCTTTATCTTATTCTTCGACCGTTTCGCGAGCAACTGCAAAACGACACTGGTAAGAAGGGAAAACAAAGACGAAGGAAAGACCCCTGGTGTAGATACGTTTAACGCGAAGGAATAGGGGTCGTGAGCTCGGGGTAGTTGGGGGTGAAAAGTGGAGAGAGAAGGCGACGAGTAAACGTTGATTGTAACCGAGGGTAGTTATCGTGGACACGAAAGCCTGTTTGCGGGTTATCGTCTTTCGATTCAGGCTGCAAAACGTCACTTTGCAACTTCATCCTCTCTCGCATAAGAGCACAAAGTTATAGCAAGTCATAAAGATCACTTGCCTTTAAAGAAATGGAAAAAAATCCCACTTGCGCTCCCAGTTTTTCAATACTCGATCCATTTCACTGCCGTCACAACTCTAAACTCTCATAAAAACGAAGTTATTACCATGAGATTCATAGTTCCATTGACATTCAGCGAAAAAAAAAATTCCAGCAAAAATGAAGTTCTGTTTATATCTAATGTTTAAAAATCATGCCAAAATATGGAAAAACATTTTCCGTTTCGCAAGTGTGTTACATAATTGTTCGATATGTTAGGAATTTGTTTTTGACAACAAAAATTAAGATGGTCCGGCGGCGAGTTACTCTTTCGAGAGTTGGCACGAGACTATCGATCATGAGAAGTATGTTCTGAATGGGAAGAGTGAAGCCCAAAAGTAAAAGCCCCCTATAATCCTACGCCCCTATATTTCTAACAATGGAATCCCCTGCAACCCTAAACGTGCCCTTTGCATCCGATGCACAGATCTGTTTCTTTGTCTTTTTTCACATCTTTCTCACTCACACACCCCTTATTCAGTTTTCACTCTTGCAATTTTTTATATCATCTTATCTGACACGGATGATTCAATAAACAGGGATGCTGGATAGGTGAAAGGGAGCCACCCCACAATCAGCCCTTTCACAATTTACACGTGTAGAACATCTGATGTTCCCTTCTTGGGGATGATCTCTTGTTACTGTTTCGAAATTTTTACTATTTCGAGATTGTTACTATCTTTGTATCAAAAAAACAAAATGCAGGTCAATATGAAATATTTTATTTTATAAAATTCTTTTACGGACTCGCGAGTAACGATACTCCAAATGGTCACAAGTGGTAATTCAGACTGTTCAATTTGCATGGAAAATTTCAGGATCCACTTGTATAAAAAAATTCGAGTAATCCACATAAAACTGCATGATTGATCAAATTATTTTCTCACTTGACAGAGAGAGGTGTATAATTTCGACTGCTCTTTTATACATAATTTTTTCTAATCAAACCCTCGCTTTACGGGATGAGCAATGCGAGTCGATTATTGACGTACTTTTCCGTTCGAATTAATTGGTCCAATTATCCAAACTGGACAATTATATGCTGGCAACCAATTAGACTGTTGGTTTAGTCCGTCAGCCATATCAAGTGAACGACCCCTGCCTATATTATCCGAAATCTCTTAATTTAATTATGCTTTCGATACAAAATCAACCCTTCAGATAATTCGATTCCCAAAAAAAATCTCTAATAATTATTTTAAAATTTTTGTTACAACTAGAAGTTAAATTCACTACTTACCAAACACACTCTGTTTCACTATCACGACAGTTTCATACACACTATCTCCCTGTAGGATGAATCACTTGAAAATGTCAGGACACATATGGAATTTTTTTTTGTACCAAAAATATTCGCGTGGGTTTTCCGGAAGGAACAAGAAGGAATAAAATAAAGTTGAGGGCACGATTAATAGCAGACGGTTAGCACATGTTACCGGGGCTATTCTCGAAAAAAGCCGCTGGTCTTAGCGGCGTCTTAGGGGACATGGGGGTGTCGCGGGTGTTGGCACGGGGGCAGAGGGTTGAAAACGTGACGGAGGCGGTACTGGGGGCGGGTCGAAGTTTTTCGGAGAAGTGCGCATGCGGAAACTTTTATACCCCACCAGCAGCAGCCTTAACGTTCTTAAAGGTTTCTTAGGGTAAGTTTTGTCCTCGTTCTCGAGGGTGCCGAAGAAAGGGGGTGAGAGCCATAAGTGCGTCGGGTGGTTGCCGTGGGTGCGGAAGGGTTGCACCACGCGGTACGTGTTACGGGACAACGGTTTTGGTCGCTTGACTTGATACTAGACCAGATTTCACATTTTTTATCATTTTATACTGAAAAAAAAAGAAATAACCTAAATTGAAGAAATATGAGTTTGAGACAAAAAAGGTTCCACTCACTATCTCCGAAAGACGTATCATATGTTTACTAAAGTGTTTTTGGATCATTTTTTACCGATCCTAAGATTTTAAAGATACAGCAGATCAAAAAGTTCACAATTTTTTTCTAGAAGAGTTCAACCTTCTGTATTGAAACCAATTTTCTCTTCATAAATTTGGAGGAAATAAATATGGAACAGAGGGTGGAAGTGACAAAATAAAAATTTTAAACCTTTCAGAAATAAACAATTCTCCACAAGTTTTGTTTCTAGCAATATTTGGCCTTTAGTATTATAAACTGTGCAAGAGTTATTCACAATTTTTATTGTCGTTTTTAGTTCTCAGTTTCGGACAAAAAAAAAATAAAACATTGAAAAAATTCTTTTCAAAAAGAATATAATATATATTTTTGAACATAGTTCTGAACAAAGCAAACAGATTTTCTCAATACAATATGCTTGAAACGTCACTATTGAGAAATGGTGACCTTGCTCAACAATTGTTTTGAAATTTTGTAATTGTTTTGAAAACGGAATACGAATTTTTATACATACTACAACAAGAATTTCATAATTTTCTTGTGCTCACAATTTACTATTAACTTAGTCAGTTTAGTTTTCATTTCTGTGAAAAAAAAAGTTCGGAAGACTTTAATTCGACATTTAGAATAATTCTCATGGCATTTAAAATATTTGTGGTAATGCTTCACACAATTTGTGAAAACTTACCGAAAATATCTACGATGAGAATAATCCTGACAAGGGAAATGTTATCAGCCATATTACCAATTAAATAAAAATGAGAACACTAATATAGTGATAAGACATTTTTTGGAACCTATAAATAGAAAAAATCATGAAAATTTTATATTCTATTCAAGTGAAAATCTTTCCACGTTTGAGAATTTCTATCCTTCTCGGTATTTTTTTAATTTATAAATTATGAAATTTCTATTATTCTTACCATTATTCAACTTATCCCACAAACTATATGATGACTTTTTCCTTGCATCTTTAGAATTTTATTTTAATAAATTTTATCGCTTAAACAGGATAAGCTGCATGTTTTCTTAACCACTGAAAACTCAAATATTTCGGATAAACAATGAAGAATTTTGACTTATTATCCCTGTATCGAAATTTTATGAAAGATGGCTTCAACTCTACTGAAATACTCAGAGTCACACGTTTTTCCTCTGAACTAAATGACCATTTCTAGCCTTACATTTTTTGTCTCCGATTTCGCAGCCAGACAGCTAGAAATAAAATTTTTTTTCAAATTAAGAATAATGAAAATCATCTCTCTTTGTTCTTTCGGAAAATAATAAATCTTACTATTCAATATTTTCGCGCTAAATTTAACACAAGCGAGTTTCAAAAGTAATTTTTCCACATTTTCATAATTTATGATTGAAAAAGTATTAGTCATCAAAAATTTCACCGCAATTTTTCTATGGATCTCTATATTTTAATAACCCCTGAAATCAAAAATCAGATTTTGGCGATGATGTTAGTCTTTCGGTCTTTAGTACACTTTTAAGTGTCCTGGAAGGAAGAATAAGTTTTCGAAAAGGCCTCCCTCAACCAACGATTCTGCTTTATGTTATTCGAAATTCTTTACAAAAATAAAAAATTCCAATTTCACGCCAAGCGAGATAAGATGCAGGGAACCGTTCTAGGATAAGATTGTAACTTTTCAAAGGATCAACAAATGGCTGTTTAATTGTGTGGTCCAATAAATTTTTCTTCGAATTTGTATGCAAAACGTCCGGAAATTTATTCGAATCCACAAAAAAATAAATGCATTAAAA
>WSXT02002243.1:0-29958 GCA_011762715.2 Neuroterus valhalla
AGAGGCCTAAAATATTCTTTGCATAATCGAAATGAACTTTGAAGTTGAAACAATCTTTTGACAAGAGTCATTTAGATGGGAGGATTTCAAACCTAAGTTGAGTCAATAAGAAATGAATAAATTTATATTCGAATAATAAAGTTCAAAATTGGAACCCTTAATCGTTGAGTAATTACTTACTTGATTGCTTGAAGTTTTCCTAGAGGGTATGCAGTTCAAAGAGTTCAAAATTAGTTTGAAGTATAAACTTTAATCATTTAAAATTAATTCATGTCTATAATCAAACTATTCAGAAGAGAATTTAAGTTACTCAACATCACAACGCATTCATTTGGAACGATTTGTTGACAGTTGGCGCCACAAGAGCTACTTACGTAGTCTATATAGGGCATCACTCTTGGAAGACTAACCAAATCAGAGAGCCCTTTGGCACATGTTTTGAGAGTCCATAAAGAGAAGTTCCTCTTTTATTCGCAGAGATTATAATAAAAAAAAGAAAAAATCGATTTTGTGGGCAAAAGCGCACGAGAGTAGGTCAACAAAAAAATGAGTAGAAATTACCGTGTTTTAACATTTCCAACTAACGTCCCAACAAACATCCTTACATCTTACAAACTCTGTCCAGACTCCTATATTATACACTGGAGTTCTTGTTGACTTCTATAAATTAATATCAAAGTTGAAATTGCATTTTTTCAAAGGTAAAACCAACTTTTATTCCAAAAAATCGTGGTTTTACATCGACTACGATGTTGAAAATAACGAATAACTCAACCTGCATTCCGCAGCAGCTTCAGTGATCCAACAAAAATTATTATTAACACACTTCGAACTCAGGACCAAAATGAAAGAATTGTATTTCATAATGACGTCCACAATAATTTTCTGAAAGAGCATCACCATAATTAGTTGTTATATCACCTGCATGTAAATGATCTTGCAATTAAAATTGTTTCAGCCCCAGTGTGCCTTTTGTCAAAAGTCAAGGAAGTAGATACCCATATACCCCTAATGTTTTTTCCAAGCAAATGAACCGAAAGGCACCAAATCCTGTGCTTTTATCTTTTCACAAAAGAAGATTTATTCTTTCTCCGTGACATCTTGCGTTCGTAAGCAGGGACTAAAAAATCATTAATATTAATTTCCTATGTTGGGGATGAGCCTTCTGAGAAGTATCTCCCTCCATGATGTGCAACAAGCTGCAGTGATAATGTGCGTGCAATCTAGGGGAAACTTCTCAACGATAGATAGTTTTATACAGTGGTTGATTGTAAAAGATGGAAAAGTGCCGGAAGGAAGTTCAATTCACGGATTTGATCGGCTTTATGGAAGGAAAATACTTCCTAAGACATAATTTTTCTGTTTTAATTAATTATAATAACAAAATCGAACTTTAAATAATATTTTTTACATTATCATGAAAGTTCGTGAATTTTGAAGACAACATTTTCTCAAGGGAAATTGTTTAAAAATAAATTCCCCTTTCTGTTCGAATTGTAATACTTCAGATTCGGGGTACCTATTCTATGATGAATCATCTACCAAAGAATTATTTTTCAACAAATTAGTTCAACTTTCAATTGAATCGTTGAGTTTGGATCTCAAGAAGATTGATCTTCTAATAAATCGTTGAATTTCATTCGAACAAAAAATTTCAAAGCCAATAGATTCTTCACCAAAAAACCAAATTTTTGTTAAAAATAAATGAGTTTAATTTACATAGCTAATGAGATGAATCTCCAGCTATAATAAGAAATCTTTAATAAAAAATTTTATTTTTGACAAAGCTAATGAACTTTCAACTGAATCGGATCCTAATTCCGATTCGAAAAGAGGATTTAACTGAGAAATACAAATTTTTGATAAAATTGGTTCACTTCTTAACATAGGAGATGAATTTTCTGAAGTACACGGAAAAAATAAGTTGTCGAAACTGTACTTGTCTAGTCATGCAATCTAGGATAGGTTATTGGTTTTGTACGAAAATTGACATTCGCGGATTTATTTAAATCTCCACGTTTTGAGATCCTCTGAGTCAGAAAAAACGATTTTTATAAAGATGTCTGTCTGTCTGTAATCTGTATACCCGAGAACTTTCGAAAGAATGACCATATCGGACTGTGCTTTGACACACTTTTTCAAAACCGGAACAGAAAGAGGACAAGTTCGTTAATCAGCTATTTCGTATCAAAAATAGAAGAGGGGGAGCATTTCGAAAATTTGTTTGGGATTTTTTTTCGAAGAATAAAAAATTTCAAGTACGGTTCCTCGTAGTAAGTAAAAAGAGAAACAATTAATCCCTATGATTTTTTTTATTAAAAACTAAATTGTCAGACTTGTGGCATTTGCAGCATAAAAAATATGAACGAAAAGGAGAATTTTCATTCAAATAACGCAAGAATGAAAAGAAAGTCAGGGTGAAAAAAGGTTTCTGCTTAGAAGCTCTACAAGATGGTGAATACAACTTTCTGGATTTCCTCAGAAAAAACCGAAAATTCCCTTTTTGATCGCATAAAAAGTAATAAAAAATAATCTGTGAACTTGATTACTTTCGGAAGAATGATCATATTCGATCGTGCCTTGGCACCCATTTTGAGGGACCAAAAATACAAGTACAGGTACAAAGGCCAAGCGCGTAGCGCAAGGTAAATTTATAACCGAGCGCGAGGTGAGATTATCATCGAGCACGAAGCGCGAGATCCGAAAGACGCGCGCCGTAGGCGCGCTCAAACTAGCGAGCGAAGCGAGCCGCGCGCGATGAAAATGTACCCGCGCAGCAGGCAGATTTTCTAACATTATTTTCTGTGCTTTCATAATTGGAGTTTTCGATTTTCTGAGGAAATTCAAAAAGTTGTATTCACGATACTGTAGAGCTCCCAAGAAGAAACATTTTCTCTTCTGACATTCTTTTCAATCTTGTGTTATTTGGCTAAAAATTCTCATTTTCTTTCATATTTTCGAATTTTGAAAATACCGTAACCCTGAAAATTTTAGTTACATCGAAAAACAATGACTGTGATGAATTGTTCCACTTTTTACGTGCTACACGAAATTGTACTTATAATTATTAAGTCTTGGAAAGAAAAGTCTTAAAAATTTTTCGAAATGCTCCCGCTCTTTGATTTTTCATCCAAAATAGGTGGTTAAAAAACTCGACCTGTCTTTTTGGTCCCTCAAAATGTGTGCCAAAGGGCAATCCAATCCAATTAGTCTTTTAAAAGTTATGGTGTATACAGACGACAACAGACAGACACTAACGTAAGAACTACTTTTCCGGAATCAGGAGGTCTCAAAACGTGCAGATTCAATCAATTCCGCGAGACTCGTTGTTCACATGAAATCAATACCTTATCATTAGGATGAGAATGTAATAAGTTACCTTCTACAGTAACTGAAAGGAACCAGCTACTGCTCGTCTCTGCTAAAAATACAATGGAGCAAATGCTAAGGGGTTATTTCCTGGACATATTTTAACATCGGAAAAATCAGGTAGAAGGTATATGAATGTCAGTATGTTTGAGGTAATATGTTCGATTATTGAATTCCATTTTCTAAAGAAGAAAACCGGGTTCACCTGTCATTGTCGGCGGAATTCGTTTGCTTGCCGGCGCCATCTGACACAATCTGACGCAACGTTTCGGGTTCAGGGTGTGTTCGATTGCCATTTCGTAAAGGCAGACTAGTAAAACTCACGACGCTGACACTTATAATTGGATCGCAAGTCTAAATAAAGGAGCCATGAATTCCATGTGGCAGTAGCTGTCTCTACTTAAAGTAATCATTATGTCCGCAGACGACGTTTGTGATTGCACTGAAATACACACAGCGTTCAGCTCTGAAGATCTTATTTCTGATAAATGATCATTGTTGTAAGTGGCTATGATCCGTTTAATATCACAAAGATGATGTTGATGATGATTGCCTGAAATATGAAATTCCCACTTCAACATAAAAAATCCACCTGTTTCCGAAGGATAGTGTGGCAGTGGTTGTGATTTCGAAGTGAGTGCAAGCTAGAATTGAGTTTCCATAAATTTCTGAAGCTTGAAAAATAGGAATCATTAATCAGGACTCATTTCAATGAATAAATGAAGTAGATGAACGCAGCGAGTAGTTCAGAAAATAGAATATTGAACAAAATAAGGGTAAGAACGGAATTTCGAAGATAAATTTTTTATGAGCATGATAGTGACAGGGTCATAGGGAAAGGAACTAGTACCCACCAAATGTCGAAAGACGAAAGTCATTAGGTGATATATCATGATTTCAAAGCAAACTTCCTGTCCATTCTTCATGAATGAAAGAGAATTAGTAACACATCAATATTTTTGATGTTGAATGACCCAACAGAAATATGAGTTTCATTTCGTTATTGGAGGACAAGAATAATGTTTTGTCTACATTTGATCTGCTATTCCTAGGCTAGAGGGAAATAGGATAATATTCAAGATGACATAGAGTATTGCATCAACATTAATTCGTCCATCTGGTAGTAAAAAAAATGGGAAATTTGGTTTCGGTTTCCGGAAGATAACATACGTCTTTGGGTACTCTTGAAAGAATGATGCCTACTTAAGTGCAAAAATGAAGATGTTAGGTTTCTTGATACAAGTGTAGCTCGTCTGTAACCACATAAACTATTAGTCCAAGAACTCAATTTTTCCATCTTCTAATTAGTTTTTCCAAAACATTATTGCAACTACTCCTTATATATCACAACGTTCCTTGCTGCCATATTTTTTGACATTCCTTCCGGCGCCGTGGATGTTTTCCTTTCCAATATGTAAGTACTCTGCAAATGGTCAAAGAGCAGATAATCGCAGAATTTCAACCAGATCATTCTGACAGTGAGTATGATCATTTGTGGATGTTCAAAAATGCTATAAAATCATGATTTGCCTGACTATAAGGGAATGATCATAAAAGGTATCAAATAAAAGATTCTACTGACATTCTAAATGTTGAGACCTCAAGTTTGACTATATCCACTTCCCTCTCTGAATGAACAATAGTGAAACTCATCAATGTTTGTCATCCGCAATTTCATCAGAAATGACAATTGGAGGAAGATACGTAACTCACAAAATTAGGTGTAATTTGAAGAGCCTATTTGATTCTCCAAAATTTGTGCAATGTAGAAATGTGACCAGGTTGCAAAAGTAACAATTAGTGAACATTATGAAATGTCTGAAACAGCGAATATACTTGCCTAAAGGGAATACTTGGTTCGGAAAACAAGATTTCCATCAGCAGAAATAGTATTAGCTGCGACGACTACTTGGGCAGTTAAACTTACATATCAGTTTTGTGTAGCAACAAGTCGCTGCGGGCATCTACGCGAATCATATGTGCAGCAATAGTAATAGGGAGTCCAAAAAACGAAATAAGTCACATTTTCCACCAATGCATTTTCCAGCAAATGAAAGTGATAAGAAATACAAGTTTCGCTCCTTGGAGGAAAAGGTATTACTTTCAGAAATCCTGAATTAAAGGATAAATAGTTGATTTGTTGCTTCACTATGAATCCTCTTATCATATTGCAAAAATATTTTCTCGTGGATCTCCATCTGATTTAACATACATCATAAATAGAGAGAGATAAAGCCACTTGGGCATATTCTTTAAAGTTCCACATGTCATTCGAATGGGTATTCTTCACCTTGAATGTAGGGTTCTTAATTTGTGATTGAGACTTACTACTTAAGGCAATAAGTGGATCTACCTGAAAATAGTATCGAGATACATTATTGTTCAATTAACCAAACTAGTGCATGTAAAAGCTTCCAAAAATTTTTGTTCTAGTTTATCAACTTCAATTTTCCTTTTTTACCCCAATAACTTATACCATACATTGTGTTTACTGCAATTTAGGAACTTTGCTTCACTTAGAGAGAGATTTCCTGTACATGATGGGAAGGAAGGGTATAACAAAACCACCCCTCCAGAGTTAAGATTCACCAGTAGTAATATCTGGATGTCGTTCATGACTTCGAAGCCTCTGGAGAGGCTGAGCAGTAGCAGTAGCTCGACAGAGATCCAGGTCGAGAGTTAACGAAGGCAAACGCCAAGTAGCACATCGCTGTGACGTCTGTCGGCTTTTCTAACGGGTAGTTCATTATGGGGTTCGGCAGGGTGCCCCGTCGTTTATTTCAATTACTGCCAAACGTAGAACGCTGAATCAGCGTTCCATCCCACCGTGACCAAATCACAAACGCATGCCATTAATAATTGCTGTCGAATCGTCCGGAGACTCGGGTTGACAAGTACGACAAAAATGTACGACATTTCCGAAGAAAAGCTGTGAAGCGTGCCGCGATCAGTGGTCAGGTCTTATCTCCGTTTCCCGGGTGTGACAAGATAGGGTGTAGGCAAACTAAAAGGGTGGGCCGATAATTTATTATGAGAACACTTTTTTTCTGACTTTGTGTCACATTTTGTGGACATAATGACGAAATCAAGGCATTTGGGGTTCGTAGGAAGAGATGTGAAGTTGATATGATTGGTCTTACACGCCTATAGATAATTTTATTTAGGCTGAAAATTCAATGGGAGTATATAAGAATATACTTCGTGCAATGGTGTAAAATTTTTTTTTTTAATGGGTAAATTAGTATAATGTTATTAGTAAATTAGTTTAATGGGTAAATTAGGTATAACCTAATTTTGTTCATCCCTGATAAAAATTTAAAGTCAATTTGGATCTATTGAGAATGAGAGGCGCCAAAGATAGAAATATATTCCATTATTAAGTACTAGTATTTTCGACTGTCAATTTGAACATTTCTGAGGAATGGGCATCTCTTTTTGAAATTGTTATAAAATTCTTTGTTCCACTGATATGTGGCTATAAATGTTTTAAAACATGTTCTCCTCATAAAGGCTGGACCTCGAAGAAAAAACGGAGAACCGCAAAGTTTCTAGCACGGGATTCGCATGTACTTTCATGGTCTTATACTCAAACAGAATATCAAACACATCAATGTTAAAGATTTAAGAAATAAAGAAAAAAGTATAAAGCTATCACGATTGCGCAATGAATATTGTAATCTCAAATAGGAATCATAAAGTTTGCGAATGTACACTAGAGTGGTCCAAAAAAATTTGTTTCAAATTTTTATGCAAAACACCCGGAAATCGGTTCGAATCGACAAAAAAATAAATGCATACTTTTCGTTTTGAGAAAAAAAAATATTTAGAGGTGCCGCAAACCCCGTGAAGTTTAACACGTATTTTGCATAAGAAAAAAAGACGTTTTTGTAAATTTTATTCAGAAACCTCAATATTGGATGAATCAAGTTCGAAATACCCCATTTCTCTGCACAATTGGTCACAGTATGCCAATAAAATATTCCTTTCAAATATCACCCCCATAAGTCTGTTTTAAAGGGTCCCAAAAAAACCCCATAAGTGAAAAAATGGGGTTTTTCGAGTTTTCGGCTCTAATTATGATTCTTTTGCGGTTTTTTTAACGCAGATTGTTTCAAGTAAATGGAATACTACTTTATACTGATAATGATATGTTTATTCAAATTGTTCAAACAATTTATCATTGTTTTTAGCAACTTTCTCTTGGAAAAGGGTTAGAAAGTTAAGGTTTTTCCTGAATTTTTCAACTTATTTTCAACGTTTCATCCAGAGCGAGTTAACAATCAATTAAAGTTAACGAAAAAAATTTGCTTAAACAATTTTTCATTATTCATAACAATATTCTCTTAGAATATTGCTACAAAGTTGCGGTTTTTCTGAAATTTACCATTTTTTGTCCACTTTCCACTTGAAGGAGTAATATTTGATTTAATTTAACAAAAATAATTGTTTGAACAAATTGTGAATGTTAATAGCTATCTTTTTCTAGATTATTACTACATAGTTGCGGTTCCTTCCTAAAATTTTGAACTTTTATCACTTTTCAATTAGAGTAGAGTATTAATAATTTAATTTTTAAGAACAAATTATTTAAACAATTCAGTATCATTGCTAATAATATTTTCTTTGCTTTATGATGGGAACTTGCGGTTTTTTTCTGAAATTTTAAACTATTTGCCTACTTTTCACTTGGAGTTAGTTTATATTTTATTTGATTTAACAAAAATATTTGTTGAAACAAGTTATTATTGTTAACACCTATATTCTCTTAGACTAAAGCTAAAAAGTTGCGGTTTTTTTCTAAACTATTAGGCTCTTCATCAACTTTTTACTTATATTGAGGTAATAATTAATTCCAGTTAACTAACATGCTTATTTAAACAATTTGTTATTGTTTATAACCATCTTCTCTCAGATACGTGCTAGAAAGTTGTGGTTTTTTTTGAAACGTTTAACTTTGCTCTTCCTTTTTAACTGTGAACAAACAAATAATAAATATTCGAGAGAATCATATTTTAAAAGATCTCTTTCCTTTTGTGAATATATTTTTCTGGAATAAAACAGATACATGAAATTCGCTTTAAATTTTCTACATGGATCATATTGAATACAACGTTTTCTTAAAGTAATGACTGAGAGACTTCAGTGAGGTCCTCCCACCTACTTTCAATTATTCCATTCTTCCTTTTTGTCTCTTTTGAATAGGAGCTGTTTTGTTTCAATTAATTTTTTTTGACATTGGGAAAAGAAAAAAATAAGTTACTCAAAACAATACAATACTATTTAAAATATGATTCTCTCTAATGCTTATTTATTGTTTGTTCACAACTAAAAAGGTAGAGCAAAGTTAAACATTTCAGAAAAAACCACAACTTTCTAGCACTAATCTGAGAGATAATGGTCATGAACTATAATAAATTGGTTAGATAAGCATGTTTGTTAACTGGCATTAATTATTACCTTACTAAGTTAAAAGTTGATAAATGGCCTAATAGTTTAGAAAAACCCGCAACTTTTTAGCACTAGTCTAAGAGAAGATAGGCATTAACAATATTAATTTGTTTAAACAATTATTTTTGTTAAATTAAATAGAATAATAACTCACTCCAAGTGAAAAGTGGGCACAAAGTTTAAAATTAAGAAAAAACCGCAAGTTCCTATCATCAAGCAAAGAAAATATTATTAACAATAATACTAAATTGTTTAAATAATTTGTTTTTCAAAATTAAATTATTATTACTCTACTCTGATTGAAAATTGATAAAAAGTTCAAAATTTTAGGGAAAAACCGCAACTATGTAGTATTAATCTAGAAAGAGATAGCTATAAACATTCACAATCTGTTTAAACAATATTTTTGTTAAATAAATTGAATATCACCCACTTCAAGTAAAAAATGGACAAAAAATGGCAAATTCGAGAAAAAACCGCAACTTTGTAGCATTATTGTGAAAGAATATTGTTATAAATAATAATAAATTGTTTAAACAATGTTTTTGTTAACTTTAATTGATTGATAACTTGCTCTAACTGAGACGTTGAAAATAAGTTGGAAAAATCAGAAAAAACCTCTACTTTCTAACCCTTTTCTAAGAGGAAGTTCTAAAAACAATAATAAATTGTCTAAACAATTTAAATTAACATCTTATTATCAGTATAAAGTAGTACTTTATTTATTTTAAACAATTTGCGTCAAAAAAACCGCAAAAATATCATAATTAGACCCAAAAACTAAAAAAACCCATTTTTTCACTTATGGGGGTTTTTTGGGACCCTATAAAACAGACTTATGTGGGTGATATTTGGAAAGTAATATTTTATTCGCATTCTCTGACCAATTGTGAAGAGAAATGGGGCATTTCGAACTCGATTCATCCAAAATTGAGATTTGTGCATAAAATTTACAAAAACGTATTTTTTCTTATGGGAAATACGTGTTAAACTTCACGGAGCTTGCGGCACCTCTAAATATTTTTTTTTTCAAAACAAGAAATAGGCATTGATTTTTTTGTGGATTCGAACAAATTTCCGGGCGTTTTGCATAAAAAGTCGAAAAAAATTTTTTGTAATGCATTTTTGGACCACCCTAATGTACACATTAGGTTTGAGGCCAAACATAATGCACATTGTAATGCCAAACATGATGCGTAGAATTTTCAAGCAGATGTAAATGTATAGATGTAATAATAAATACGAAACAACACCCCCTCACGCGCAAATTATTTGATACTTGGCAAAATTGATTTTTCGACCAGTTATTGTGTTTTCATAGAATTTAAAGGTTATCCACTAAAGGAATTCAATGTGAAGTAGGTGCATATCTATAGTAGTGATATAAACTTGACACTTGTTGCCGCTACTTTTGAATTTCGACCTCTCATTGCCTTCCTATTGGTCCTCAATTGATTGGTATTTATTGATGAAATTTCGGCAAACGGTTCAAAAAAATGGGGTATTCGGTTTGCAACACTTGTTTCATAATGTATTTTAAACTGCTATCAGATACAACATTTTTTAGTATAGCACTAAGTATCTTAAGGAGAGTCCTTAGTTTACATTTTTTTAAACAATGTGATAGATCAGTCCACGCGAATTGGAAAATCTATTGGATTATATATTTTGAGCTACGGATTGTACATAACAGTTGCAGCGGGCAATACCAAGTGGGACATTTCTTTAATAAATCTTTTACAGTAATAAAATTTTATTGACATCCTAATTGTTCGGAATATTTCAAACTAGAAACGATTAATTCTGTTGATGATTCTATTGATCTTTATTGATGGATATCTGATTATAATGAAGATTATAATGCCACCCAGTACTTTTAAAAAGGTAGAGAGTTGTTGAACTCAAAAGGAATAGTTCCTAATAGCCTAGCTATGAGTATCAAATAAGCATATAGAATTCACCAACGATGGGACAGAACATGAAGAAAAACGTATGAAATTTACAAGTTATGTTAAGTTTTTGCCTTAAGCGAAAGGCCAGAGAATTTTTATTTAGATTATGGAAGCTGACAGAAATAGAATAGATCCTAGAAAGCTAATCGGCAAAGTCATGTTACATTATCATTATATTGATGAGTTCCAAGTTGTAATCACGGAAGTGTGCGATGATGTCTGCATTCAAAAATGAGTTTCAGAAGTCTTGTGATCTAGTAATTACAGCAAAAAGCAAAAAGCTTTCGTCTTCAGGGTAAGGGTCTTATTCAGATAAGGGGTAAACGTGCGCAACTTCCCAGTGTGGAAAGTTTTGGAGAGGAGGGGGGAGGGTGGCCAATTTTTGATGGAAAGTTTTTGAGAGGCTTGTTTGTTTCGTGACACCTTAGATGTAGAGTAGGATGTTAGTTATTTTCCCTCTCTTTCTCTAGTAGGTTGTGTTGATTTGTTCATTCCAGTGAATTTTCTCATTGTTCTATCAATTTGTTTAATGATGTAATCGTTTTGTATAAGGAATCGTTCAACTTTCAATAATTCCTTATGTGAGTTAACCTAGACCTTTTATGGAGGCAGCTCTTTGAAAAAGTGGGTTAATGACCCACTGCTTCTAGGATGGATGGTGGTGTAATTGGTTGTTGAAATCTGAGAACTTGTGTAGTTGATCTAGTCCATTTCTTTATTGTGGCAGGAGGATCGTCAGCTTCCCAGAACTTCCCAGAAATAGATCTTTTTTGCTTGTAAATGGTTTCCTATGATCCGAAGAGTGGTTAGTTTGTAATGGGGGCTAAGGCATGAGCTTTGGCCACGCTATCTGGTTAGGGGTTCGATTCCCGCATCACACTCTGGAAGAGCTTTGGCGTGCCACGGAGAGTCGTGAGCCCGGTACCGCTAGAGTTCTTCAGGTTCTCTTAGTATTAGATAACTGTTTCTTCTGGTGGTTCGGAACCCACCTTAAACTGTAGGTCTCCCTCACCCCTGAGTTAGTGGTGCGGCGTGCAAAGGAATAGAAAGAAGGTTATGCCGATACTCTCAAACTAGTAACAGGGAGAAAGTACATACAAGTATTTCATTCCCCTAGGATCTAAAAAATTATGTCCCAAAAGATTATGAGTTTAGACTTGTCAAATGACTATGCCAGACAGTTAGGCACAGCAAAGCATTTAAGGAGAACGCTGGTCGACAAATACTCATTTTTCTCGATAATTCTGTGGACTCCAATTTCTTTTTCCCTGTGTAATTATTGGTTTGTTTTTACAATCCGTGTTTGAATGGTGTTGTACATTGATGAGAAAGGAAGAAAAACGTCGTTTTACAACATCCAAAGACCAACTTCGAACGCGTCTAAGGCAAGTTTTTCACTTTCTACTTTAGGAGTGGGCCATTTGACCAAAAAACAATATATCGCAAAGATCCTACGTACTTCTTAAGCATTTATTTTATACGATAAAAAAAATTCATTTGCTCACTATGATTGAAAAAATTAGAGGAGCTGTTAGTCCGGCCGTGGGCCCCTTAAAAAAAGGAGACGTCATTGCTCATTGTTGCGCCGTTTCATTTGGAATCCCTTGAGGGTTTTGCTGTTGCTGGCTTTTGTTTTATTAGGTTTTTTTTCCTCCAATTTTTTGTATGTATCGTCAGTAAGAAGGCCTCTGATTTTATTGTCGTGGTATTCTTTATTCACGAAAACTGACGTGTTGCCTATATGATATCTGCACTATGATGTCTTTCTTATAATTCTGCCAAAAATGCTTATTTTAAGAGCCAAATAGGGCCAGAAAAACGATAAGCATTTTCAGATTTTGCATCTTGTAAGAACATTAACAATTCAGCTCTCAGTTCCAGAACTCTTGTCAATACAGGTCCTTTAGGTAGCCACCTGGCCTGTGTGTAATAGAGGAGATTTTAATAAAGCGAGCCCATATCTTCACAAACGATTCTGAATAGCAGGTTCGCAAAGCTTTACCTTTGACAGAATTCACAATTTTTATTAACTTCTTGAGCATGTCTTTAAGTCAGAAGGTACTACCTTAGTAGCTTGAGCCTGGCGATGGAGGAAACAGTGTGTCCAGGATATGTTTGGCATTATTGATTTTGATTTTGCAATGGGTCCGCTATTCTTGCTAGTCATGGCTTCAGCGCTATCGCTACAAACAGCGATACAGTTATTCCAATCAATATTGTAGTCGCAAGTGCTTTCGAAAAAACTAATCGTACAAAACACTGGTCAGTAGTGTTTGCAGGAAGTGCTTCACAAAATAAGATTCCTTCCGTGATACTGTCATCTGCTTCAAATCGCACAAATACTACAAACTGTGCACAGTCGGAATCATCTGTAGATTCGTCAAACTGCAAAGCAAAATGTTGGCTGTCCTTTGATTTTTCGACTGCTAACTTGTTCTTAAATATACTTGATCCTATCGATATTCTGCGTGAAATACTATCGTCAGAAAGTGGTATGTTTTTTAATTTGTTTTGCCTCCTACTTACTGACCATAGTTTCAAACACATCAACTGCTGCTGGCGAAATACAATTTTCGGCAATTATATGTGGTTTCCTTGCTTTAGCAACTCGATATGTAACTTTGTAGCTAGTTAATAATGTTGACTTGTTGACACTGGATGCCGAAAAATAAACCAAACAATATAAAAGTGAATAGTCCATAAAATTAGGGACGCGAAACCTTCGCACGCCGAAATTAAGTATAATCAAAAGTTGTATGCAAATAACAAAGAAATAAACATTATGAAACATCAACAGTAAAAATAGCAACAATTATAATAGAGTCACTTTGAGCTTATCGCTTGAGTGCATTGAGGATCTTAACAACACTCCGTGGAGACCAGGAAAACGTTATATTATTACTTACCTGAATTCTACTATTTTGCTGCTGACTAAGAGCTTTCAACTTCCGTTCAAAGAACTCCAACGGCTAATCAGCTACTTTTTCATGCTAAGTTGTGAGATGCCATATAAGCTTCGACGGTTTTATACTCTCACGTGATAAAACATCGCCGCAAATTGAACATTCAATTTTATTATTTATGACTGTGAACCCGTATTTCAAATAACTATCATCGTAATGTCTATTCTTTTCGGGTCTGATTCACCACCATCACTATTGACACTTGTACCAGATATTGAAGGCTGCGATCTTTTGAGAAATTTATCCATTTCACAAACGCACGGAAAAACGAGAGAATGACTTCCGAACTCATCGGTAACTGCGCTTAACTAAGTGAGACGAGAGGTAAAACCAAAGAACATTCGCATGATGAAAGTAGACAAGGTGTCGCAACAATCGTGACGATTTTACGGAGGGTGTTGCGCATCGTGGCTAACAAGCCGGCCATATTGTTCTTTCAATTTAATTATATCTTTCTCTTTCTATGGCACAAGAAGATCCTCAGAATATTTCAACCTGTAAAGGGGTAGTGAAATCGAAAAGATTGAAAAACACTGCTTTAATAGAAGGCTCCTGGTTATATCGTCGCCATTCAAGGAGGTACATACGTGCCTTTCAAATAAGCTTTCCCTTTCGAAACTATTTTCGTTCACAGATTCTAGATTTTCAGGCGCCACCTCATTACAATTATCACTGCATTCACAAGAGCAGATTGGGGGAGTCATGTCGTACGTGGGAGCTTTGTGTTTTCAGCACGGACATTAGGTGGCCTAATACTAACGCTCGATGCATAATTACGTAGTCGTTGTATTTTCGCCCTCGCATAGCTCAGAAATAGCATACTAGAATACTGAAATACAAGGATCTACCTAGTTCCATGGAGAATGCAGCTGGAGAGGTTGCAGCTGCTCTAGGCCTGCGGCTGACCGCATCCACGGTGCGCAATGCGTGCTGTCTACCTCCCTAGATGCCTCTCTACCTCTCTTTTTCAACCTTCCTAACCAACCCCCTCTCTGGCCGCCATTTCCACCCTCCGGAACCTCATGCCCATGCCGGTGCATATATTTCGTCCGACGTGTGATTATTTCATATAATTAAGCCCAGCTTGGCTGGATGCTGGGATACGCTTCAAACGACGATGCGGATTTAATTGCGTGCCAGAAGTCGTACGACTCTCGTATACGCCGCACTTATAGTGCATATACCTCGGCAGTATTTACATATGTCAGTGCCAGCCTTCCCCTGAAGTACATGTACCCCGAAATGCATTATCCTGAACAACGCTTTCGCTTTATAAATAGAAAAAAAATACTCTGTGGTCGAGATATTCCATTTTTTTAGGGGAAAGCAAACAGACTTGAGGGCTGCTCTCTTATTTTTGAGAACGTTGCAACATTATTAAGAAATAATTTTGTTTGAGAGCGTGGTCAAGAGTGATATATAATGATTTTTTATTCTTGCTTTAGGGAATCAATGAGAAGATATATGTGATAACAAATTCTTGAATAGATTTCTTCTAATTTGATTATTTCAAATAATGTCAAGTCCAATAAGTCTTTACTGACCTAGTGACATAAAATAACTTTCGAAACGCAGACTGATTATTATTCCTACTTATATTATAAAAGAATGTGAGATTTACTGAAATGCTTTGGACATGAAAATGACTCAACTATATCAATAATG
The DNA here is from genome assembly GCA_011762715.2 of Neuroterus valhalla. Taxonomy (NCBI): domain Eukaryota; kingdom Metazoa; phylum Arthropoda; class Insecta; order Hymenoptera; family Cynipidae; genus Neuroterus; species Neuroterus valhalla. Next base: position 15,398 of record WSXT02002243.1, read on the forward strand.
TTTTCACACTTAACACTAGATAAGATAACGTTTTTGAATTCTATGTACCCTTTCTTCTTGTAGATTTCATTATTTATAACCTCTTTTTGCCTACTGAACTTAACGATGCTTTTCTTCATTTTTTGAACAGATTTGAAGGTGATATATTCCGTTTGCATTACTTTTTGTTTACATTTTGTATACATGTTTTCTTGTTAGAAATTGTTTAGCAATCAATCATTGTTTTTCAACAGGCTTTATAGTGGACCACTTGCAGCCTAAAACGTTGCCATTTCAAATTTTTAATTCGCCTCCTAATTTCAAAAACCTTCCAAACCAGAAAATTGATCACACAGTTTATAGTTATTTGCTAAAGAATCATATTTTTTGAAATTATATCCACGCTTAACAAAATGATTGAAGTTCAATACGTAGAGGGTAGCTTTATTGCTGTTGTGAATCATCTTTCTATATATTTATATAAAATTTTATCAATCGTGTTCTTTCTAGCTGCTTTATGTACACTTTTCGTAGAGCAGTGATTTTTGAAAAAATTTTGAGTTTGGGAAATCATTATTTTTGAAGAACAGGGTATACTATTAGAATATTTGAATTGGGAGAAAATATAGTCGGTGTGAGAATACGGATGGGTAATTGCAAAAAAAATGACCATCCTTGAGGATGAGAATGTTGGAAATAACAAGAGTTTCTAAACTGCCTTGAATATTTTTTTTATCGATTCCAATCGCAAAGGATGACTTATGAACGAAATTTCTCAATTTCTAACTAAATTATACCATATCCAGCTGTCAAAGTTGGACATCCAACTAAGATTATTTTCCTGCCCACAAAAATGAAAATATTTTCAAGTAATTGAAAACTGTTTTAGTTTGTATAAACAGAAGAGAATTCCAATTATAACGCAAAAACAGTATTTCTTCAACGAAAATAACGAATTTTGAATAAGATATATAAATTTGTGATCAGAAAGTTAAATTTTGAACTGAGAAAAAAGTCGTTCAATTTCCAACCAAGTTTCTGATCTTCCAAAAAGTTTAATTCTCAACGTAAAATCTGAAGAGTAATATTCCAACTTTAAATTCATTAGGTAGTATAATTTCCAAAAACACAGAAAGAGAATCCTCGACGAAAAATGTGATAGTTCCTGTTTCAACGAGAGAATATTTTAATAGGAAATTGGAAACATTTTGATTGAACTGAAAGATAACTTTTTATCGGAATCATTCGAATCCCAACAAAATAATTAACTTTTCCATCCAAAAGAAGCATTTTTAACCAATGAAATAGATTATTATCCACCAAAGAATACGGTTTATCAACCGATGATGTAATATGTGATATTTGATAGAAAGCAGATTTTAATATTATATTTTCAACGAAACACATCGATTTTTGAACAAATGGGTTGAGTAAGATTCAAAAGAATAGTTCGATTTCCCGTTCAGAAAATTACTCGTTGACAATAGAAAAAAATACAACTTTTCAATTCAATCCTGAACTGAAAAGGCTTCAATGTCCTGACGAAAGAGCCTAATATTTCAACAGAAGTGAAACATTTTAGAGAAAATCGTCAAATTTTTCAATGAAAGAAATTGCATAATTGGAAAAGAAACGATATTTCAGTCGCTTCCTTGAATTTTAAAGCCAGAACGAAAATTTTCCAATTGGGAAAGTTAGAATTTTGACACCGAAAAAATGAATTTGAAACTCAATCGTTGAGTTTTTGATACTTGCTCACATGAAACATATTTGCTGATGAAAGAATCAAAATAGGATTATTTTTAATATTCATCCTGTTAAGGAAAGACCTCATTGATGAAATAGTTGATCCTCAATCAAAAAAGATCTATTTCTTGAGAAAGAGGTGCATTTTCATCAGAAATATTCAATTTGTACCGAAAGAAATGAATTCTCGAATGAAGGGACTAAATTTCTCTGAAACTGTTATATTTTCAACACGAAGATATAAATTTATATTCTTGATAAAAAATTTTTTCCCAGAAGAAAATCTGTCAACAAAAGAGTTGAAGTTAAGCTGAAAAAGAATCTATCCTCGTCTAAAAATAAATCATCGAAAATCTTCATAGGAAATATCAGTTTTTGAACAAAAAAGGAATAAATAATCGCGAACAAGTAATTTACACTTTTTACTGGGAAAGATGAATTCTCGAAATATCTTGAAAATCACGGAAGAGGAATTTTTAACAATAAAGTTGAATATTTACCTATACCAGAAAAATGTTTAATCAGATCAGACGACTTTTCAACTAGAAAAGATTTCGATTTCAATATTCCAAGAGCAGTTGATATTCAACCAAGGAGGAGGAATTTGAAGGAAAGAGTGTTAAATTTTCGACTAAAACCAAATAATTCTTCAACAAGGAAGCTAACTTTCTTACAAATTCTTGGAATTTCGAACCAAAATTTTCATGGAATATTTGATTTTCCAACCAAATAGTTTCATTTTCAACTATGAGAAACTGAATTTTAAACCTCAATATGATTTGTTTTTCACCTATGTGTACTATTTGTATGAAAAACTAATTTGTTTTCCACAACAAGCATTGTCAAAACTTTCATAAAATATTTTTGGATTGTATTTATATACGGAAAATACTTATTGTGGCGAAAATATAAAACTTTCAAACAAATTTGACTTTTTCCATTCATAGAATTGAAGTTTAAACAAAAGACGAATTCTCATCAAAGCACATGATTTTCCAAATACATGGTTGAATCTTTGACTAAAACCAAATCATTTCAAATAAATCCAACAGCATCGAGGAGAGAAGCAGTTAATTTTTCAAAAAAAACAAAAACAAAAAACAAAAAAAAACAAAGGAATTCCCAACTTGGATGGTAAATTGGAGACCGTAAAATTTATTCCCACAAATAAGTTCCACATTCAATCAAGCAATCGAATTTAAGAGAAAAAAAAGAGTATCGACGAAGAATTGAATTGTTGATATTCCAATCAAAGAATATTTCAATATTATATTTAGAATAGTTTCGTGGAGTAGAGGACAACTTGGCATCCAAATCGGCAAACTAACAACAAAATGATCATTTCTTTCACAAAAAAATTGAAGATGATTTGAAAATGAAAAAACTTATGAATTTTGAACTTTCGAAAATCTATTTTCGAGCAAGAAGAAAAAACTGATTTTCCTGGAATATACAAATCATTCGCCGAAAAGAAGTCTCCAAACAAAATGATAAAATTTCTATCATATTAAATGAATTTTAAAACTGAAAAGACGAATTTTCAATCTAATAGTTAAATTTCTCAATGGAGAATCTTCTCCATTGAGAAGAAGTCTTAGCAACAAAATAAGTGAATCCTTGAATGAAGAAAACGTTTAAGCAAAAAGAGTTGCCTTTTCAAAAGAAAATATGGAAATTGTACCAAAAAGGATGAATTTTCGAAAATAAAAAGATATTTCCAAAGAAAAGTTACACAAATTTGTACCGGTAAATAAAAATATTTCTTCAAGATGATCAATTTTCGGAAAGAAAAAGATCTGTTACCAAAACATTCATTTTCAACTAAAAAAGATTATTTTCGGAAACATATCATTTTTTACTGCAGCTGGGAACAATAGTTTTTAAACACAAAAAGAAGAAAATTATCTGATTAAAAAAACTACAGATGATTTTCATTTTGAATCCAAAACACTCGTGTTCATCAAAAAAGAGGAATCTTCAACAAATCAGTCAAATCTTTGTCAACAAAAGAACAATTTCTGATCAAAAAGCCTAACTGTGACAAATCGTTTCGCATTTGACTAAAAGAGACGAACTTTTCACTGAATACTTAAATTTTTGAAAGAAAAGTTCAATTTTCAAACAAAAAAAGAAGAGAAAATCCTTTACCTTGACGAGAAGATCGAATTTTCAGTTATGAGAATCCATTTTGACCCAAACAAAATCCAAGTGGCTAAAATAAAATTCAAAGTATTTTCGAATGTTTGATTGAAGAGGCATTTTTAACCAAAGGAACAACTATTCAACCGGAAGGTTAACTTTTCGAAAAAAGGGAAAATCACTGTATATCAAGACTAGAAGACAAAATGTGGTCAAAAGTCAACAAAGCGTGGATTTGGCTGATATCTTCCAACGTTCCGCATCAGATACAACCTTATTGACGTTATCTTCACTTAAAAGGTACTTTCTGCCTACGTCAGTGACCAGCGACTCGTTTCGCGAACGTATGCACGAAGGATAATCCGATAAGAGTCAATTTATTTTCAAGTGTTCGCCAACCACGTTTTTGAATATGCACATAGATTCACCCGCATATGCCACGCAACCATGAATATCGTGGCGATTCATATATCCGAGCAAAGAGGGAAGGAAGAAAAGAGGCAAATATTATTCCAACTCTTGGCCACTCAACATGGACTTTGAATTGTGTCTGCGAAATAAAATGTAACAGAAGAAACCTCAGAACGATACAGGAATGAATAAGAAATAGGAAGAGGTTCCTAAAGAGGGCCTGGTTTCATATTGCTCAGAAATATTTGTTTCTGAGTATGTAACTTTGAAAACATGAACGATCATTAACATTATAGCTTTTCATAAATGATGAACGATGTAACCTGGAAGATAGTGCGATAAAATGAACAAAAAATATCCAAAATGAGATTTCGGCTACAATTTTTGACCGAATAATATTTTTGTCCGTCAAATCGAGTACTTTTGCTCCACCGGGGAAGAGCAAAAGTAAGCGATTCTACTCATGTGAAGAAGAGAGAATGGAAATTATCCTCATAAATATTTTAAGCGAAAATATTTGGTCTACGCTTACAGAGTTCCGGTTAATTTAACTACCCTTTCCAGAACACCGTCTAGTATTGCCTGATTTTCTGTGAGAATAATCAAACGCGGAAACATGCTTTCGCTCTTCCGTCGGACAAAAAAGTATATGAACCCCAAGCGAAAGCAGTTGCTTGCGCCTCGCATGAAGTTAAGCACCTCAGCTTTGCCCCGGCTACGCCTCGTTGCTTAGCTTTATATGCGGCTCGCAAGCGCCCGCTTCTGCTCTCGGTGCGAAGTATTCTACTTCATCGTAAATTTTAGCCTAGAAAATCCGTGAAAGATCCCTATAAGGCTCATACAGAATGTGTAGGTCCTTCAAAAGTGATTTTGAAGGTTGATCACATCCTACTGGCGCGCTACGTGCGCAGCTGTTTCGCTAGCAAGTTTGAGCGCGCCTAGGGCACGCATCATTCGAATCTCGCGCTTCGCGCTCGGCTTTTTACGTGCTTGACTCAGTTTACAGTGTAATGCATATGCATATCCAAACAAAAAATATACGCCTAATTGGAACAAATTTCATGTAAAACTTAGAGAACTTCTCAAGTGTGTTATCGCGATTGAAGCGAAAACTATTCGTCTTATCGTAAAATATTCAACAGTTACTTTGTGGATTTTTTTTAGCTCAACAATTTCTTTGCCATCCATTTTTTTCATATCTCGCATAGTTCTGCTCAAAAATGAAATTTTTCATTCAATGTATCATATTTTACGATTTAAACAAAAACTATGCATCTTATGGAAAAAAACTGTATGTGTAAAATTCAAACGTTTTTTTAAAATGAATGATTTTTTCGCACGTTTCAGTTTGAGTGGAAACATGCATTTCGATTTTTCAAAAAGCTATTTTAATAGATAAAACCAGAACCATTGGTCAAACATGGCTGGTTAAAAAACTCGACCTTCCTTTTGCGGCTTGAAAAATTATGCCAAAGCACAATCCAATAAAATCATTCTTTTGAAAGTTATCAAGTAACCAGATTACAGACTACCGACTACAGACAGACAGAAACCTTTGTAAAAACAATTTTTCCTGACTCAGGGGCTCTCAAAACGCGGAGATTTCATTAGATCCGCGAAAGTCAATTTTCACATAAAACCAAAACCTTCTCTTCAGAATAAGAAGGTTATTAAAAAGTAAAATGTTGGCTGCTGTATTTGATGATTGTGAATTCTCTTTAGTTAATGCTTCTCCGGCTTTAATGAATACATTCTCATCGTGTGTCTAGTGCTGCGCACTCGATCATAATCTGTCCGAAACGCGAACTTTTCTATATAACCTCCAACTCGAATGCATTAAATGTATTTAATATGAATTTATATACCTCGTACCTTGTTCTTCATTATTTTTTGTGCGATCTAAATTGGAATTTTTGATTTTTTGAAAAAATTTGAAAAGTTGTACTCACGATCTTGTAGGGCTTCCAAGAAGAAACATTTTTTCTGTAAGAATTTCTTTTCAATCTTCCTTTTCAACATTTTGAAAATGCAACAACTCTGATAATTTTGTTTTTATCAACAAAAATCATGAATTTGAATTGTTTCACTTTTTACCTACACCCAGAAACCGTACTTACAATTTTTGAGTCTTGGAAAAGAAAGTCCGAAAAAAATTTCTAAATGCAGCCCCTCTTTCATTTTTGATGCAAAATAGCTGGTTAACGAACTTGACTTGTATTCTTCGTCCCTCAAAATGAGTACCAAAGCAAGATCGAATATGATCATTCTTTCGGAAGTCATCGAGCTCACAGATTATTCTTTAAGATTTTTCGTGCAAACAAAATTGGAAATTTCGATATTTTGAGAAAATTCGAAAAGTCGTATTCATGATCTTGTTGTGCTTCCATAAAAAAACATTTTTACTCCCTGAATTTCTTTTCAATCTTGCGTTATTTGGCTTAGAATTCTCATTTTCGTATATATTTTTGGATTATGAAAATGCCACAACTCTGACAATTTTGTTTTCATCAAGTAAACTCGTAAGGATAAATTGTTTCGCTTTTTACCTACTACAAGAAACCGTATTTATATCTTTTGAGTCCAAAAAAATGTTCAAAATACTCCCCTTCTTCTATTTTCGATCCAAAACAGCTGGTTAACGAACTCGACTTGTAATTTTTGTCCCTCAAAATGGGTACCAAAGCATGATCGATTATGATCATTCTTTCGAAAGTTATCGAGTTTACCGATTATTCTTTATTATTTTTTCGTGCGATCAAAATTGGAAATTTCGATTTTTTGAGAAAATTCGAAAAGTCGTATTCACGATCTTGTTGTGCTTCCATAAAAAAACATTTTTACTCCCTGAATTTCTTTTCAATTTTGCATTATTTGGCCTAGAATTCTCATTTTCGTATATATTTTTGAATTTTGAAAATGCCACAACTCTGACAACTTTGTTTTCATCAAAAAAACTCGTAAGGATAAATTGTTTCGCTTTTTACCTACTACAAGAAACCGTACCTAAATTTGTTGAGTCAAAAAAAAAGTTCAAAATGCTGCCCCTCCTTTAATTTTTGATCCAAAACAACTGGTTAACGAACTCGACTTGTATTTTTTGGCCCTCAAAATGGGTACCATGGCAAGATCGAATATGATCATTCTTTCGGAACTTATCAAGTTGACAGATTATTCTTCATTATTTTTTGTGCGATCGGAATTGGAATTTTCGATTTTTGAGAAAATTCAAAATGTTGTATTCACGATCTTGTAGGGCTGCCACGAAAAAACTTTTTTTTCTCTATGACTTTTCCTTTCAATCTTGCGTTATTTGGCTGGAAAATATCATTTTCTTTTATACTTTTGAATTTAAAAATAACATTACTCTGACAATTTTGTTTCTATCGAAAAAAATGATTGGTATACATTATTTCACTTTTTATGTACTAAAAGTAACTGTACTCACAATTTTTGATTTTTGAAAAGAAAATCCGAAAAAAATGTTCAAAATACTCCCCTCCTCTGATTTTCCATCCGAAAAAGCTGGTTAACAGACTCGTCCTTTCTTTTCCGGTTTTAAAAAAGTATGACGAATCACGATCCAATATGATAATTCCTTTGACATTTAACGAGTATATAGATTACAGACATACAGACAGACCTTCGTAAAAACCATTTTTTCTGACTCAGGGGTTCTTAAAACGTAAAGAATTCATTGTATCCGCGAATGTAAATTTTCGTATAAAACCAATACCTTCGCATTCAGAATCAGAATGTGAAAATCCGTGAACATAATAAATGTGCGCTGATTCTGACGGGCCAAATAAGTATCTACTGAAAGGTAAAGAACTTATTCCATTTACTGCTAATGAATGTTCAGCTCTTTTAGAATTATAGAATCCAAGTGAATTCATCCATTTATAAATACAAAGAATGAAGAAAAAATTGAAAAATTACAAAGAACTCTCTGCAGTAACACCAGAGTGGTGTTCTTTGGAATCAGCCATACATGTTTCGGGAAAACGGGTTAGGACTGATTCACAACATTTTTCGAATCATACATCATCACGTTTGTTTCACATTCATGAAATTATTGCTTTCACTTATTTCATTATCATCCCTAGAAATGGTGTCCATTTTAAGATGATTTCCATAAGGGTTGTGATGAAGCCTCTGCTGCGAGTCATTAGGAACAAAAATTCGATCGAGACAGCATATTCGATGGAAGCATATTTATGGCATCTACCGTATCATTAGTCATAATGTCAAATCTCTGCTCGAATAATACAAAAAAACTTTCTTTGAGTCTCTGGTACTTTGGAGCAATCCTCGTCAAAGTTTGCTCAGATATTGTCGTCTTTTAATGTTCTAATACACAAAGGAAATATCCAGTGGAACTAAATTAGAAGTCAATTCGAGGAAAGGAGAATTTTCTATGCTGCTACCAACAATAATTAAAATAAATCGTTTCAAATTTTTTCGTACATGATAAAATGTTTCGCTTGGTGGGAAAGTGTGCCAATCAGTTTCTGAAACATCGTCAGCTGCATCCTGTTTCATATGTTAAGCAAATTCTTAAGAAATTAACTATATAAAAAATTTTCGGAAAAGATCCGTGTAGCCGGAAAATGATAGATTTGTAATTTCTCTACTACAAATATTTATACGTTTTATGGAGTGTCTTCTGTATATAGCGTATAGTGAAGATTTCAAGGAAGGTTAACGAATCTTTTGGATGAAAAAAGAAGCGGATTCTTAAAAGAAAGGAGTTTGTTTATTACAAGTTAGAAGGGAAAATAGGGTTGATTATTATTGGTCGTCACATCCAAACATGGGAACACATCACGCGAATTCTTCTAAGATACAGAGCTGAGAGAAAAAATCACAGGCATCAATCTCCAGCTTACAGAGAAATTTTGAAATAATACTTCAGGTTTCAAATTGTCTAAAGGATTCCCATCCATGATAGTTCGGCTCGCATTGAAGAGGCTGCCAAACTCTTTGTTAAACATCACAAATTGTTTTACATACCTTCGTCAGTGCGAAAGATCCTGTTGCATTTTGGGACATTATTCAATAGGCCCTTATTGCTATTCTTCATCTGAGTTGAGGAGCGCGAGAACACGAACTGAAAATGTTTGTCGCGTCAAAGAATTGCATACCAGCACTGGAAGGAAACTACTTCAAACACCCAAAAACTGCTTCAACGGCGCATATATTCATAAAATTCGTTTATACCAATTAAATTCGTCATGAAATGACAGCACGATTAAGAAAAGTATCACTAGCCAGACTAACAAACTACGGTACGTTTGAAAAACAAACTAACTTAAACTCTTGAACATTAAGTCAATCAAAGTACATTAAAAAATAAAAGAAGTGCTCCAAACACTCAAAAATTGCTCCAACTGAGCGTTCCCTCATGAATCTTATTTATGCCAATTAGAAATCTATTCCATTCCTGCCCTAATATGGGCAGGAACATTATGTTACTTTGAATTGGTTTTAGAAAAAATGGCCGAATAAATATCCAAAACAACACAAAAATCACCTACTATTGTCGATGGAAATACAATTGATACTAACAGTTTAATAATTCATAATGATCTGTTAGGTTATGTTTCACGAATGTTCATTTATTGGTTAGTGTACCTTGTATGCTTTTGTTATTAACTGCAGGGGAACATTGTTGAGGTTGGTCCCTTGTCAAGGTTGGACCATCGTTTATGTAATACGAGCAGTTTTTCCTCATCTTCTCGTGCGTGTTTAGATGCAGTGAAGTAGGTCTATACCGTCATGGCTAGTGGTGGAGTTACTTTTCCTGCCTTGGCCAGAAAAACGCGCAATAATAGTTTATGCGCATGCGTATTCATCACAACACCTCACGCGCACTGCTTTCACGACTATTCTGCATCATAGTCAAACACAGCTCCACGTGCTTACATGAAATCGTCTGTCTCGCGCTTCGCGGTAGTCTACGCCTCGTTTTCGCAAACGTAATATCAGCCGTTAAAGGACTGATTTGTTGCCATGGTAAACAATATACAATTATTCAAAAAGATACACAAATTTTGTTGATTACAGGAACAAGACAATTAGAATACATGTGTTTCAATACCAGTGCTTACTACAAATTGCTATATCATAACAACTATTGAAGTAATCATGAAGAATGAATTTCATGCTTTGTTTTGCATCATCTTCACAAGCAGTCCCGCATCACGGTACACGAATCCATGTATTATACATACAAAAAATGAGAGTTGGACATAATTCAGAAAATGTCGCGTACCGGACAAATTTAAATCCAGTGCGAGGCACGAGGCACGCGAAGAGACTGTATTCGTGGAAGCCGAAGGAGCTTCAACAAAGAAGAATCTACAATAACCAAATTACAGCAGGTGGCGTTATGCTTTTCACTTTCAGAATATCTATGGGGGAGCACAAAGATTAGGCGCGTAGCGCGGGATAAATACATGAATAAGCGCGAAGCGCCGGATTCAACGCACTCGCGCCCTAAACGCAAGTTACCGTTGAAAATTTTATTCAATTCCCCTAAACCTCACTTTTTTTGTGAAGACTGAAAGTATAATGTTCTGAGATCTGTGTAGTCACGCAGTGTTCCGTTTTTCTTAACAAAATGCGGTTCAAACTTTCTTGTGAGTTATTATCAAGTCGCTTGGCAAATTCTTTGACAAACTTTCGACTGGTTCAATAAGTGACGATTTTTTACTCATTGAACCATCAAAATAATTTTTATCAGTCAAATGAGTGTGATACTTCCCACTTACGAAATTAGTGAATTTTCGGTAATTCTCTGCGACCGACTTCCGGCTATTCCAACCACTGAAATTTCACTAGAAACTAGTGGAAAACTGAGAAAGTTAATCGTTCCTATCCTAGGTTTTTTTTGTGTTTGCGCCCTTGTAATGATATAATCATAATCTCAAATATTATAATATATTGCCGTAAATTGAGCCTTTTAGAAGTGACTAAGTTATTAAGCAGTTGTTCAAGTTCTAATTGCATGTCTTTGACTAGGCCCTCCTATGTAGGAAGTGGAGACAAAGTTATTCTTGGCAAGTTTCAAATATCACCTTTGTACCCGTGTCAACAGTGCTTAATAAGTTAATATTGTGACACTTTAGCCAACTTCGAATAAGGGCTCTGCCCAAACCACAAAGCTATTGTATAATGCGTAGGTAGTGCACATTAATGTCTACTTTATAATAAATTTTAATGCCTAGACGTAAATGCATACACAGAAGGTTTATATGGTAATATCGCGTTTTATTGGTTCATGGAAAGTTCATTGAATTTGAGAGTGCATCCGAAAGTGTGTATAATTTTTTTATGTCAACCTACAAGGATGGTTTAGAAATGCATTGCAAAGTTTGTTAATTCTCATCATTTATGATGTGAGATTTATGTTATTTTTGAATCAATATAGTTTTTGTCAATTTCTGACATTTCGAGACCCTCTGGGTCAGAGAAAATTGTTTTTACGATAACGTTTGTCTGTCTGTTCACCTATCTTTCTGTCCGTGAAAGTTAGATTGGAGATATTGAGCTTTTTTGGTATTCTGTCCATGAATGTTTCCTCATTTCCGATACTATGAAAGAATTCTTCTGTGTGGTAAGCTTGTTCTACAGTTATGCTTCCTTTCAATTATTCAATGATATTAGCTGATGTGAAATGATTTTGATCCGGTGAGAGACATTAATTTAAAGATTTTCAGCTTTTTGGGTTCAAAGAGACCGTTAATTTTTGTGAGCTAGTATTCTGTTGCCAGTATTTATGGGTTCAACATTAAAAAATACAACTGGGTAAAGTAAACACTCAGCATCCATATAAAATCAAGCAAGATACGATCAGCACACATTATATGAAAATTATTTGTTCTTAGAAGACTACGAAATTGTCTGATACCATATTTTAATAGGGATGATTGTTCTTCTTTTGAGTGAAAAAATACTACGAGGGAGTCAAAAATTTAAATTTAGAGCGCAACAAAGCGAAATACGATTAAAGATCAAACAGCAGAGTTTGTTTTCTCAAAAAATCCTCTAAAATATAGCGTGGGAGAATTTCTTTATTGAACCAATAGTTTAGCAGGAAATTTGAATATTCAAATTCCTATCATTAATAATAGAAAACATCAGATTTATGGGAATTTTGATCCCGATTCTCATCGTCAATTTTTGAAGGTCTAATACAACCGGTGTCAAAAAACGTGTTCTCTACAGTAATAGTTGTATGCTTCTCAGTGTGTCCGGTTGTCCGTCTATCTCTCTGTCTGTCAGTATGTCTGTCCACCTCAAATTTTTCCCTACAAGATTCCCAATGATTCTTGACGTTTCGAGAAACCTCACATGAGAAAACATGATACCAATGACTATGTTTGCCTGCTTGTCCGTCGGGTCAGTCTGTCTGTTTTCTTAGCTTTCTGTTTGTCTGTTTTCAACCTGATGGCAAATTAACTTTTCGAAGAATCATTCGCTTTGAATTTCTTCTCGCATACTGTTATGTGATCCCTAAGGGGGTAATACGGTAAACGTTTTTCAAGAAATCGAAAATTTTTCTATGGCAGTTCTGGTTACTTTAGACCCTCAAGAATAACGTTGAAACCTTCCTTTACCTCAGATGGTATCGTAAAATGATTACAAAGACTGGCCCGAAGAAAAAGGTAATAACAAATATTTCCGAAAACATAGTGTATTAACTATATTATGCTGCGCTAGAGTGCCGTATCCCCATTTGCGAATTCATAGAGATACAACACTTTAACGAAGTAGGATATAGTTGATGCACTCTCTTTTGGAAATATTCGTTACGACCTTTTTCTTTGGGACAGTCGAAGAATGAGATCCACCGCAAAGTCTCGAGAGCAAGATCTTTGAACGCGTTTTCCTCGGAACAGTGTTTTTTGAACTGGTACCCATGATCCCAGCCGATCTACTGGAGCGATTCGCCTAATTTTTTTTGAAACTGTTCAGAAAAGACTTGGCTATCGTTGGATCCTTGATCATTATTGTCTAATGATATTTCACAACATTATGACACAATTAGTGACAAAAAACAGTTGAAAAAAGGGAAAAAACTTTGATATTTGCACTATTTGTTTATTTATCGATGAATCTTGTCAGTCAAGGGTCATACGATAGCCATTCATATGTACTTCAGAATGAATCTTGTTTCGTATGTTGCTGATTATCCATAATGGAGAAATCATGGGTACCACTTTTGAAGATGGCGCCTTCCGGTCACCCATGTCTCCACCGGATGTCAACGAAAATTTAAAAAAATATATTGTTTCGACCGTTTCAAATGTATATTACGATCAATAATGTTTAGTACTTTTTGTATGGTTTTGTTTTGAAAAAAAAAATATTTAGAGGTGCCGCAAGACCCGTGAAGTTTAACACGTATTTATCATAAGAAAAAAGACGTTTCTGTGAATTTCATTCAGAAATCTCAATATTAGATGAAGTGAGTTCGAAATGCACCATTTCTCTCCACAATTGGTCACAGAATGCGAATAAAATATTGCTTGTCAAATAGCACACCCATAAGTCTGTTTTATACGGTCCCAAAAAACTCCTGTGAGTGAAAAAATGGTTTTTTTTGAGTTTTTGGCGCTAATTATGATTTTTTTGCGATTTTTTTTAAAGCAGATTGTTTCAAATACATAAAATACTTTTTTATACTGATAATTAGATGTTTATTCAAATTTTTCGAACAATTTATAATTGTTTTTAGACACTTTTTTTTAGAAAAGGGTAAGGAAGTCAAGGTTTTTTTTGGAAAATTCAACTTATTTTCAATGTTTCAGTTAGGGCGAGGTTATAATCAATTAAAGTTAACAAAAAAAATTGTTTGGACAATTTTTTCATTATTCATAACAATATTCTTTTAGAATAATGCTCCAAAGTTGCGGTTTTTTCCGAACTTTACAACTTTTTGCCCACTATTCACTTGAAGCGAGTTTATATTCAATTCAAATTACCAAAAATAAATGTTTAAACAAATTATTATTGTTAATACCTATCTCCTCTTAGACTAGTGCTAAAAAGTTGCGGTTTTTTTCTCAAGTATTAGGCTTCTTATCAACTTCTCATTTAGTGAGGTAATATTTAATGTGAGTTAACAAACATGCTTATTCAAACAATTGATTATTGTTCCAAATATTTTTTTCATGCTTCGCAATACATTTCTCGATGTAACTAAACACAAAACTTTTACGAGTCATTTACAGACCTAGTCCTCCCACCTAATTTTAATTATTCCATTCTTTCTTTTTGTCTCT
>WSXT02002244.1:0-15069 GCA_011762715.2 Neuroterus valhalla
AACTACTACCTTCCTGAGAATCGTGGGTACTCGACAATTAGCTATAGAGTCAGATAAATAATTTTTTATAACCACCCTTACTACATTGGTGATTCCGACTGGGACTTTTCCTCGTTTAAAAAGCGACGCCACGCTTCCTCACCAATGGCGTGCTTCATCAGTGCCAAACCATCCTTGCTCATGGCCAAGCTTTAACTCTTCCATCTTTCAACTCCTCAACGGTACATTTTTTACAAAACATTAATCAACTCATTTATTCAAGGATAACCTGCATCTTCACCAGTATTTATTTGTAACCTAAAAACTGTAAGTAATTACTTCACCTTATTATACGTTTTTGGGGTCTCTGAAACCGAATCTGCCCTCAGAATTTCTGATTAGCTCTTGTTTTCTTTCCACCCCCAAAAAGGTGTGTGAAAACTACTCAAATCCAGATGCTCCAAACTGTAAGTTACTTCTTACCGAAGAAAACCTTGGAACTGATGATCGTCAGCTTCTGATACCCTTCGCGGATTTTTACGTACTTTCTGAATTTTTTCCAACCCCGGGAGAAACCCCCTGAAGAGGGTTGAATATAATATTACTGCATTTTCCGCTTTTTTAATCCATATAAAAGTGTTTTTCATTCAAATTCTAATGTGGGCCATTCAATGGATATCGAGACCAATTTGAGCACTTTTTCTATCCCTTGTTGAAAACCACCCCTATAACGGCATGAATGTTTTAAGAACTCGTAACCCCCTTACTTCGGAGACTGAACAAAAACTTTTCCCGAATGTATGTTATTTGCTGCCTCTTGCGCGATTGCCGAAATGTGAAACATTTCATCCCACGTAAATCACCCCTTCAGGCTAGGGCGTTGAAAACAATTTTTTTCCTCTTTTGTGCATCTGTGCGAGAAGCTCCACAGTGGGAGATCAATTTACTACATTTGTAAACTCTACAGCATTCGGGGATTCATTATGATGGGTATTTGTGAATTGTAAACACATTTTGTATATGTACTTTTGGTGTTGTCTTTTGCGTACTCAGAAACTTCCCAACTATTTCGCTTCTCAAGAAGCATCCCTCAAATGCAAGGGGCAATATAAAAATTTTTCATCCCCTATACTCTCTAACGAGAAATCGGTCGTATGGTTGAAAGATTCTATAAATTAGGATTTTGGCCCTTGAAGATTTAACAAAAAATTGTCCTTACGTTCATGATCTCTGTCGCATGGAACAAAACCACAAGCATTCCAAACCGATGTCAGCCTTTCAAAATTTATTAACATCAGAGTGATAGACGAGAGGCATCATGGAAGGTGAGATGATAAAATTATGGCCAATTACTGCCGGTCATTAAAAGAAGAACTAGGTAGTAAAACTGGAAAAAGCAAAAAACTGCCTTTGCGAAGTAGTCTGGAAAGCAAGAGCGTGAGATATATCAGGCAAAAGTAAACTCTTTCTTATGAATTTGAATAGAAAAGTTTTGTAATTGAGGTTTGAGAATTCGGCGAACAACAGGAAATAGTTCTAAACAATGAATTGTAAGTTGCAAAAATCATGAAAGCTGAAGGGATGAAAAATTTTACTACTACCCCTTGCATTTGGGGGATAGTTTCTGAGGGTAGCTACGAATTAGAGGTTGAGAATGAATTCAAAAACATTCTTGAGACTGCTTTGGAGTTCCACAAATGCATTAAATTGATCTCTCACTGTGAAGCTACTCGCACAGGTGCACAAAACAGGAAAAAATTATTTTCAACTCCCTAGCCGAAAGGGGTGGTTTGTGTTATGAAAAGTTTTACATTTCAGCAATCGCCCAAGATGCAGCAGATAATGTACATTCGAGAAAAGGTTTTGTTCGATCTCCGAAGTAAGGAGGTTACGGGTTTTCAAATCATTCATTACGCTATAAGGGTGGTTTTCCGACGAGGGGTATAAAAAGTGCTTAAAATGGTCAAGATATTCATTGAATGTCCCACATTAGAATTCTAATGAAAAAAAACTGTATTACATGTCTTAAAAAAGTGGAAAATACTGTAATATTATATTCAAACATGTGCAGGGGGTAGTTCTCGGGGTTGGAAAAAATTCAGAAAGTACAGAAGGGTCTACGAAGGGTATCAGAAGCTGACGATCATCATTTTAAGATTTTTTTCGTTAAGAAGTAACTCACAGTTTGGAGCATCTCAATCTGAGTAGTTTTCAAATCCCTTTTTAAGGGGACAAAGAAAACATGAGTTAATCGAAAAATGTTGAGGTCAAATTCGGTTTCAGCGACCCTAAAAACGTGTAATTGGGTGGGTCTGCCGTCTAGGACATGACAGTTTTCTTTTTTGTGTGCCTGTGTTATCAGTATAAGTCCAACATCTTACGCAAATTTGACTATTGAACTCGATCTTTATTGATTTCTTTTCCAAAAACAATTCTTATTTTTTCAAGTACGAATAAAAAAAAAATTAAATTCCAACATTTTGTTCTACCCTGTCAATATTTACGTTTTTATTGTGTCTCGGAGTGGAAACTGCGTAACCTTTGACGCCATAATAATATGTGATCTACATCCACAATTTTCCAATTCTTACCGAAATTTAAATACATGTTCAAATGTTTTTTCAGACAAGTGACACGTTTGCGGGCACTAGTCCCAAATATAATTCAAAATAGATATTTTTCACCCCCGAGTGTTCATAATTACTAAATGCATTTTTGGGGTGTCATTGTGTGTGTGGGGGGGGGGGGGCTGGTCAGTTCTTGCCGTCAAATTTTAGGATGCAAGGCTCACTAGCCTACACGATCTAGTTCCTAATTCATACAGTGACTATATACAATCGCTTCTACGGAACATGCTGTGTCAGCAGCCAATTGGATATTAACAATTATTATGCCGATTCTCATAAATTATGTTTCAGTCTATGGAACCACGTGGTCGGCGTCCTTGCGATTGATGTATTCAACGGGTAATCAACCACAAGGTATTCCATCGCAGTTACACCATACGTCTCGAATAATCGAGGATTTCTTGGTATTTTGGGTGATTTACTTCAGTATTACTTCTACCGAAACACTTACGAAAATTGTAAGGCAATTACATCCTTGAGCAATTTTACATTCCCGCTTTAGCATTGCTTTTGTTTCCCTTTGAGCAGTGGAAAACGGTGCCATCATGGCAAACCCCGGAGGGGACGGGCAACCCGGGCTTGCTTAGTTAGCCAGGCAACTCGCGGATTTACAAACAGACCGAGTTGATTTTTACCGTATTCCAAAAAAACCTCCATTTTATCGCGACGACCCGGTATGTTGGCTTCTGATGGTCGAATAATCTTTCCGCGCGACTAGAATTTCGGATCAAACCACGATGGCTCACTCAATTTAGGCGCAGCTGAGGGTTGATATACTGCCCACATAAAAGATATTGTTTTTCAAACACCTCAGCCTGTGGACATTCATAATCGAGCTCTCGTAGGTCAGAGGATCTCTCGTTACGGAACCCCCTAAACCTTGACCACTGACCAGGGTAGCCAGTTCAAATCGCAGTTCTTCGCAGCTCCCTTACAATCTACCGGATGCAACCGCATTCGCACCACCGCGTACCATCCTGCATCTAACGACATCATCGAAAGATGGCACAGAACCTTCAAAGCAGCCATTTTGTGCCACGCCGACCGCGGATGGTCTCTTTCGCTTTCCATCGTATCACTAGGTCTTAGAGCCAAGGTCACAGATTCCAGCGCATCGTCCGCTGAATTCATTTTCGGCACCACTCTGCGCATCCCCGAGGAGTTCGTCCTTCCCAAGGATTGCTCGCCTAATCCGCATCGCTTCCTGAAAGAATTCCGCGAATCCATGCGGAAAATTAAACCTGTTCCCGTTGCTCAAAAATATAAACGCAACGTTTTTGTATTTATAGATCTCAATTTTTGCTCTCACGTGTTCCTACGTGTAAATGCCAAGAAATCTCTCGAGCGACCATATACTGGTCCTCACAAGATCTTAAATCGCACTTCAGACCGAGTCTTTGAAATATACGTAAACATCAACGTCATTACGGCTATATAATTCACATTCCTCAAACTATGTATAAAAAAATCTCATCCTTATAACGTAAATTAATGTTGACAACTGTATATAACATATGATTGTTCATAACTGTATAAAAAGGATCCTTTACTTTAATTGAATGTATACATATTTTAATGAAGGAAAGCAAGCCGAAGACTGACAAGCGCCATTTAAAGCTTTTTTAAATGTGAAAACTATATATGATACCCTTTTTCAGACATCATGTATTTAGAAGGCTTGTTTAGACAGAGTTTCTGTATAATTTGTAAATCAAGCGTTAACAGAAATTCTATGGAATAATCAGATGTCGATTTGGAGAGGTTCGGAAATCAATAAAAAGAATCAGATACTCCGGAAAGAACTTTCTATGGAAATTTTTCACCAAGGTAGAGTACTTCGGCAAAAATAATGTATCGTTTATTAACATCCTCACCAAACCGTTTGTTTAGAGGATCGTCTTTCAATATTAGTACACGCTCGGTGGCATAAGTACCATTTATGCGCATTTTAACCCTCCCAAAGTTATCCTTGGGATCCGCTGTAGAATCAACAAAGGGACACAACATTTCGAATACGTCTAATCCAACTATGTACTTGTGATCTTCATCCGTTTGCACTTGGTAGAAATCTTCATCTAGGGGAAAGGTTCTCATTGGCTGTAGCATCCTTTGGTAATGATGAATATCAAGTTCAATTGGATAAGGATAAACTACGTTCTTTTTGTGTGGGAAGACTGATTCTGCGAACAATAATTATAAGTAAGACATAGATCATTTAACTTATGCAATGAATCACATTTTTTTTCTAACGAAAATGTAAGTGATACATCAGAAAAAGCAAATACCGTCAGAGTAGAAGTCGATAAGCGTTTGCGTATTCGTTTAGATATTTATTCTACTTAACTAATGGGAATTCTGGTATTTTTATCTAAAGATTAAATTTGAGTTCGAGACTTCATTAAACTCTGTTCGTTTTAGAAGTTTGTTTCAACAAGATAAGTTGTTGTAATACGTTGTTAGAAATTAAGAAAGCACCGTGCGCTGGGAGATAAGACTAATTCTCAAATAAACGATTTTGGTTGGGAAATAGATATACAACTTATATAAGGAACTAGAATTGAGGTTGGAGTTATAATTACCTACAGAATCAGTAAAAATCACTAGGGTCAAACACAGAATATCGACTATGGTCCTCATTCTCTTAAAGTAATAGAAATCTACTCCTGAAGAATTCTGACAAAAGCGTTATTGATGAGTAGTTATGGAAATGGTTACGTTAACATAACACCAGTCGCAATCTCAGTAGCCCTCCTCAGCTATCTGTATTTAATTTATATTTTTCCCCTACATTACACAAATAAAGACACTGAAGATTTATGTAATTATTACGTGAAATCGAGAAGGATTGAGAAAAATTGTTACGTCATTTAAAACAAATATTCGTTAACTCAAATGATAAATTCTTATCATTGATCAACATAGGAAAGTATATTCATGTAAATCGTAAACCATTCCTTATAAGGACAGATATAAAGGAATTTAAGAAGAATAAAAAATTTCGAACTACAATACAGATGATTGTACATCTTTTTCAGACACTAACGTGTAGAAAATCGATTCTCCTAAAGTATTCCTGCTTCCGTTTTATGTGAGATTTTTAATATAAGCTTCCGGATGTACTGCATACCCGATACCATTAGGTGTCCACATTCATCCTTAACGTAAAGGGTGATCTCGTGCGACAACAGTTGAGTGCAGAAATCACGTTGCAGTTGCTACCGTTAGTCACTTAAAGTTCTACATCAGATTGGTTGTCCATAGGGAGAATAGGTTGAGGTTTCGAATGATGAAATAGCTCATCCAATATGGCGGACGCAAAACTTGCGCTGTTAATAATTTTGTTCAAAAAGCAGTACCATGTGGTTTGTAGGGTCGCTCATTACGAATCGCGTGTCCGATTCTCGAAATTGAAATTTTCTTAGCAGGAGGAATGACTAAATAATTTTAAATTGGAATGGAAAAACTCTTTTTGTCCATTCTATTAATCTTCTTCGTTATTTTTTGAACCCACTGTATCACTGCTTTTCCTATGTTCCAATACGCTTTTAGCACATTCTGACGCATTGGAGCATATTCATTGAGACATCCAGGACCATCACTCCAAGGTCGAGTTCCCTATCCCAAGACCTCCTGTCGACCTAGAAGGATTGGCACATGTAGCAAACGTCACGGCTATCTACAATAAGGAGATATTGAGCACTTTGGTGGACATCCCGTTACTGGAATCATCCTAATACACGATATACCAACTACATCCGGTACCTGTGTTTCAGTCCACACTGAGAAATAGCTCAGGAAGTGCTCACGTTCGGCCGAGAGTCTTTCACATTGCAGTCGAAACATCTCAAAGGACTTACCTCCTGCTAAACGTAAGAACATGGAAGCCTGCAAAAGAACCCTCTACTGTAGAATCTGCAGCAACAACTCACCTGACAATGAGAACGCTAATAGCCCAACTTGCGAAAGCAAGTCATTACTAAACCCATCGACATCAGCTCTCCGGAGGTGCAACGTAAGAGTGGCATACAGTAGAGGATCTGAATGGATCCCCATCGAATCCCTGAACAGATGGCTTTACTCCTTAGCCGAACCCTTAACAGCCAAACGGGAGTGCCCCAACAAGAGCGAGTCCTCAATCCATTTGGGAGGAATCGTATAATGCAACCTTAAAATGCGTGATAGATAGGACGTTGTATGGCTTGATGGAAAGATCCGGATCAACGGAGGTCATCTACGAGACCCTAGTCCATCTCAACTTGACAGACCTTCCGCCATTCTTCAGAGATTATGGGATTCCCAAAAGAGGATACATACAACAAAAACTGCCTCTGAAAAACATTTAGTCCACGGAAAAAACCTAATTTGCAATGACACTCTAGGACCCACCACCTGATGCTGATTCATGGCTCCTACGCCGGCCTTGTCCTACTCGCTGCGGCCCTAGGTCTTCTCCTCTGTTGCCTCAGGTGATAAAGAAAATTCCCCATGGCACAATGCCTGGACCCCGCGCTGCAGGGGAAGGCCCCCCTCGACAACTAAATCGACTATGCAGAAAAAGGAGATCTGAAAGGAGAAATAGTCCACGGCGACTCACCATCGAGAAGTCAAACCTTAGTTTCGAGCATGAGGAACTCTGCTCGAGAGAAGACACCTATCACCACACCTAGAGTGGCGGTCATGATACCACCACATCTCGACACGACAACGATGCAACCGATCCAGCTGCTCACCCAGACTCTGCAACCGTTCTAATGTAAACCATGAACCCCATCCCAGGTCATTTCGACTTCGTTCATGATTGTAACTAAATGGTACTCATATCGCAACGGCTTTAAATGTTACTGCTTCTGTACCGGAGGGACCTTGTAGTTATTACCGTCAATTGACCGTCTATGTGGGTGAAGGTATGAATGACGGAGCGCGATTTGAACCGAGAACATATGAGTATAGGAAGCGAAGAGGGAGAAGGGAGAGGAATCCAAAGGCAAGTTTACAAGTTTGAAATTCGTAAGGAAAAAGAGAGAGAAGGGGTCGATAAATAAAAAAAAGAGAGCTTCCCAAAATATAAGATTATTTTGAATTACCCGGAAAAGAAAACCATCAAAAGAGAATATATATGTATGCATGCATGTCCTTTTTTCACGGTAGTCCAGCAAGTGTGGTCAGGGGTCCTGCCTCTCGAGGATCTCCTGGTCTAGTAAACACCCCTTGTTAGGAATGGGTGTCCATATTGGGATTGGACCCTTGGATCTTCGCTGAAACAGTAGAGGGAGTGATAGGTTATTTAGGAAATATGACAGAATAAGGGCAATTGTAAAAATATTTCATAAAATTCTTACCCGGCTGTATTCTCCGAACACCAAGGGCCTCCCATCCTTGTCCCTGAAGTGGGTCTAAATCCAGACCCACTCTGAAGGGTCCGCTTCCCTCCCCGGGAAAACCTCCCGGTACAGGTCCTCCTGCTCCAATGTCCATAGGCTCACGGCCAAGGGATGCATGTAGTTCTCCTGCAATTGGAAAGGAAGATAGAAGGGTTACGATGATACATATATGTATGTATGCATGTGTATGCATGTATGTATGAATGTGCATGAATGTGAGGGATAACTACCACTGTCCAAAAACATCGCTTCAGGTACCTCCTTGCCACGGTGCTCCAGGGAGAAATAATTGCATTTTCAGTGAACGAATAACCCTCAACAAAATTTAAAATAAAAAATTTCCAATAAAACTCCCAACCCAATTACAGAATTTTCATCTAGAGGGAATTTTCAAACAAGATGTATGAAATTCAACTGAAAAATTTTCATTTTCAATTAAGTAACTGGATTGTTAAAACTTGAAAAGGCGAAAAAGAAAGGCGACCCGTTCCCAAAAAAAGAAAGGGACGCTAATACAATTTTTTCCCCTTTCAACCACAAAAGAGGTATCTTTGACAAGATGATTGGATTATCTTTTTATTAAAGAGATAAATTTGTAATCAAACGTTCAACGAAAGTTGTTAAAGTTGTAACAAGGAACTATGAATTCCCTTCGAAATATTTCATTTTATTCCTTCTTTCTCGCTCATGAATCAATGTTCAACTAAGCCTCGAATCTTCACTTACTCACTATGAAATGATTTTCAACAAAGTAGTCACGTTTTCTGTTAAACGTGGATTCTAAGTTTAACTTTTAACCTAGTGATTGATTTTCGAAAAGAAAAAGGAAATGAATTCGAAAGAACACTGTGAACAAGTTCTCTATTATAATCTAGAAATATTTCTCAATGCAAATACTCCTTATACTCTGAAACTGCTTGAAGTACCCTCTCCAGTTTAAATGAGAGGGAGGGGACTTTTCAATTTTGTCAATTATAAATTAAAAAGAACACTTACCCTTTCGTCACCTCCTGGGGCTCCCGCTCGTCCAAGTCATACGCTCGAACCATCTTCCTCGCGTTTGACCCTTGTCCGGTCATATCTCTTCTTTTTCTCCTCTTTTTCGTACGTCTACACTCACTCTTTTTCACCTTTGCACCTACTCTTTGCACCTTTACACTCACTTTTACACTCTTGCCTCTTAGAGAGAATACTCCAAGCCTTCGTGCCGTGCCGTCGCGCGTGAAGAAACTCTATGCCCTTCTCCTTCTTCCATGCAACGATTATGCTAAATCGAAACACAGGGAGACTGACGCATATGGGGCTTCCAATTGCTGACAAAGTTCGAGAGATCAGATAAAGGGAAGGGAGAGAGAGAAAAATGAGAGAATGAACAAACTGATGGTAGCGATATCAACAAAAAAAACCCTAGACTTGACCATCGAGTAATTGAATGAGGGTGGAAGAATGCCCGCCAATACCTGAATATCGAACTTGCGAAATATTTGCGAGTACCCCGTGATAGAATTTAGCCTTCGATGCGAAAGCTGCCCTGAGTTTCGGGGACGGAACAAAAAAAATTCCGTCGTGGTTTGTTACGAGCGAAATCCCCCCCCCCCTCCCTTTTTTTCTCTCCTCCTTCGGCGAATAAACCTTAAGGAAAATGTTCATATATTCCTTTTAGGCTGAAAGTAGTATTTCGAGCCACTTAATTTGAGAGAAACATGATTTTTTCTAACAGCTCGAACTCGAAATATTATTTGCAGCCACAATAATCCAATCTTGGCGAAACAAAGGGGCTCCTTATCCCGCTCCTAACTCGTGAACGTGATACTGGAATGCCTGCGTCGCACTCCAAGTTCTCTTGTATGTAACTTACTAGTCAGCTCTCGATACGGAAGGCTGCGATCTAAAGAGGAACTTCATTTCCTTCTGTTTGATACCAGAATTCAATAAGGAGATAAAATGTTATGAACTCGCTCGAATTTTTAATTCTCGAGCAGGTTTACCATCTCCAAATACAGCTTGAGAGGGAGATAAAATGTTCTAAGATCACTCGAGTTTTAATTCTCGAGCGGTCTTATTCTGCCCGAATATGACTCAAAATAGAGCAGCCTTACTCTTATTACAGGCAATAAAAGAAAAATCATGTAAGGGATGTGCATTCTACTCAACCATGTAAGGGTGCATTGCACGATCCCGCGCGTATTAGTCTAGGAGCAGTAGGGAGCCTCCCCCCGCGCAGGACACTCATTAGTTACTAGGCGGCCTTATAATTTGTTTCTATTCGTCATCTTGCTTTTGATAATGGCCCTTATTATAATTAGTGAACCGTACGTGACAGGGCAACGACGGGGGATTCTTCTATTTCCTTCCCGATTCGTAGGACCCGATCGTGTACTTTTTGAAGCGAATGTGCTTCTGAGGGCGCTCTTGAGTGTTTGACGGACTCGTTGCCGCGTCCAGGCGACGAGCTTCTGAGAAGTTTAGATTCCCTGGTGGACCGGGTGACACTGATCGTGGAGGAGTCGTGCTTCCTGAAATTTTTTTGTAGCTCTGCCATGGGTCACGTGACCTCATGCCGCCACTGCGTGAGTATCCATGGAAATAACCGGGTGGGTGAAAAGCGTTCGTGTGAGGGTATTGGTAAGGTATTCTTCGGCTTAACGATTCGACTCATTCGTGTACGAGTATATTGAACAGCGTTACAACGTTTAACTCAGAAAAAAATTCTAGTGCTTCAGTAGTGATGAAGAATTTGAGACAATGAAATAATTTTTGGAGCCGTGTGGGGAATGCGCCAAATATGTTGATAATTTAAAAATTGAATACTTTCGATGATAGCACGTGGTACCGTATCACGTATCAAAGGTATTATGTTTATTTCTATTTGCAGCTCTAGTTTAAGGATAATATCGAATGTTTGCATAATAGATATAAAGTCATGCTGACTAATATTGCCGTGCAATTTTATATGAGTAAAGAAAAATATGATAATAAGTGCAATCAAGGGTAGGAAGCCAAATAAAATTGTATATTTGTTCTGTATTTTGTTTAGGTAACTTAATTTGATTTAAAAAGAAAATTCGCAGTTAAATGAAATTGGATTGATCGATTAATTTCAAAGTGTATTCATAAAAATAAATAGAGGAATTTGTCATTGCGGCGACACTTTCTTGCACCAGTTGAAAGTTTCACATTATTATCCTGTATACCGGCGTAAGAAGGATCTTTAATAGGGTGGGTCGGAAGTAAATACTTATAGAATCCGAAATCTCTACAAGGAGAAGAAGTAGCGTAATCGGATCCTAAAAAGTATAATTAATTTGAAATCGATCGACATGGAGCTTGGTTATCCGCGCTCAAAAAAAAAAGTTCCTAAAATTTCTTGTTCGCAGAGTTTTTTCATTTTTTACATGTTTGCACGTCGGAAAAGTCTTCTGAATATTTTTAGGATTTCAGTCAATCATTTTTCTGAGAGATAGTCCCTACTTAATTCACCCCTGTTTTCGGAAAGAAAATTTACCACGTTTGAAAATAGGAGAATAATTTTTCGGGGTACTTAAAAACTTCTCAATTGCAAAAATGCACTGTGAAAACCATCCTTAAGACGCAGGAACCGAAATTAGAAATATAGCGAGTTTTTATCATTTTCTGCTGATATTTAGTGAACTTAGCTTTATAACTTGTGGGTTGTTCATTTTTCTGATGACATGTGAATTTTTTAAACATAGGAATTTACTGGAAAAAAATCTGTCCGCTGCGCGGGCACATTCTCATCGCGCGGCTCGCTTCGCTCGCAAGTTTGAACGTGCCTAGGGCGCGCATCTTCCGGATGATCATTTGCTTTCCTCCCTCATTTGAGTGAGGGAAATGGCACTTCGTGCCCCGGGGAGGAAAACAGAACAACGTGAAATTGCCTATTTTCGCCATGCTCGGCAGACGTCGAGAATCGGATTTCCCATACTTGGGTTGTGAAAAATTAAATGATTTTAAGAACTTGTTTTCATTTTACCTTTGTGGTGGCATCAAGAGCACTTTTCCGCCTTATTGGGTAAAACTCTTCCATACGATTAATGATGATGTCTGCTATTCCTTTATTAGGACGATAGATTTTAATAAATTGATAGTCCGACAATTCAAACGCATTCCGTTTAGGAATAAATTTACGATTCGGATATGCTGCATCTAGTTCCACGTTTCTCAGGAATTCGTCAATAATAAGGTTTGCGAACGGTCTACTACATTCATCTGCATTGGATCATATATAGACATAAAATATTACAAAAAAATTATGCAAAATGTATAGAATAATTAGTACTGCCAGAGTTTCAGCAGGCAAGTGGGGATTTAATAAATGCAATTCTACAAGAGGATCACATGAAATGATATGAGATTATGATTATATTAGTATATATTAGGTAATGTCAACGTTTCTGGAAAATTTTGTCGAATTATAATTTATTTTCGAAATTATCACAAGATTTTTAATGGATTCTACCGACAATTTATAGTTGATTATTTTCTAACCTCAAAAGGAAACAAATTTCCAAGAAATTTCTATAAAAATTGATATATTTATATGAAAAAAGTAAAGTATCTCCATGTGTCGCAACTTTCAAACCAATGTAACCATATATAATCCACTTACTGTCTAAATTCGTAAAAAACATTTGTTTGTATCACTCCTGTCACTTTAACCGCCTCTAAAATCAAACAATTTAATCACTGCGCACGATCAAACTCTTAATTCGTATACGAATATAAGTTTCGTGTGGCAGATACCCACACGTTGCATTTCGCACGAAATTTTCTACATACGAACCGCCAGTGAGTGTTCGAAATGATACATGGCTATTACGCCGGTCTCGCTCTACTCGCTGTTGGACTGGGTATTCTCTTTTGCTACCTGAGACGGGGCAGTAAATTTCTGACGACGCAATACACAGACTCCACACTGCAAGGAAAGAACCCCCTTGACAACTCAATCGACGAAGCTGAAAGAGGAGATCTAGAAGGGAAGATTATCCATAGCGACTCACCATCGATGAGTCAAAACTTAATTTCGAACATGAGGAACAATGCTTTAGAGAAGACACTCATCACCACGCCCAGAGCGGAGATCCTGAAAACCATCACATCTCGACTCGACAACGAGGCGACCAATCTAGCTGCCTACCCATTTTTTCTTTTTGAAGGGGTCGAGGAGGGAAAATCTTCAAAAGGCACCCTCGGAATGAGGGTAGTGTCGGATTCGCTAGTTGCGCCTACCGATTAAAACCCCTCCTCGACTGGTTACCAACCTAATATGGTTATGAACCAAGAAAGGAAATAAGGAGTATGTGTGAGCGGCATTGGTGAAGGATGGGAGGTTGAATTCCGCAAGAATTTGCTTGTTGCGGATGAACTGAGGAATATTCAAAGCCGGACGGAGAAGGCGCATATAGGTGCCTTGAAGTTTGGAGAGACTACTTGGGGTTGCAGAGCCCCAGACAGGAATTGCGTATGTGTAGATGCTCCTAATGATGGCGTTGAAGGCTCGAGTTTTGGTGGCTCGCAAAACTGTAGTATTATTGAAGAAGGGATCAAGTGAGGTGAAGGCTCCGTTGGCCTCATTACGGATGGCTTGGATTTGTTTGGACCAAGTGAGTCGTTTGTCAAAAATGACCCCGAGATATTTTGCCGAGAGACTCCATTTAATGGGGAAAGAGTCAACAAAAAGTTTAGGAGGATTTTGCAAAATTAGGTGTAGGTAGTTTTTGTGCTCTCTGAATTCGAATTTGATATCAAATTTGTAAAATTCAAAATGGCGGATCTAAAATGGCCGCTACTCTTTCCTGAAAATTCAAAAATCAACCTGGAATTGCAAAAAGAAGATTTTGAATTTAGGTACGGAATTGAATGTAGACATATCAATGTTGGTATGGAGCTTATTTTTTTAACGTATCTGATAGAAACTTACATTCTACTAGTCAAAATCGTAATCAGTTTCTGCAGAAATGGCAAGTTCTGCAGTACTGGGTTCGCATTCATCTAAAAAAGTAGGACTTCTACGACTTGGAGGCAAAGGCTGCATTTTCTCTGATTTGAGCTGCTGCAAATTGAAAAACAGTGGATCCAAAGATGCCAGGAGTCGTTCAAAGACATCGTCCATTGTTTTTTTTCGAGAACATTTTCGAGTAAAATCTTCACGGTAGCGTCTGATGTCTTTATTTCGATCTTCCTGAGCATCTTCGGATAGTTGCCCGATCGGCAAGATGGAAGACTCTATAATCGCGAAGCCGTGACCGAGAATAATATGAATGGATGGCGCTTTTCGGGTCTTTTGAACCACTGTGCATCACCCAGTTAGTAAAGGCGATGGGAAACTCGTGAAAATTTTATAAATTAAAGAAAATTTCCTTAATATAATTATTCAGGTTTATACGAGGGGTCAACCACTACGATTTCCTATGTACACAAGTTTACGTTGATTGAACAGATCACATGAGGTTTGTCAAGATTACACAAGAATACGCAAGATTACACAAGATCACAAGAGAATAAATTGTTTCAAAACTTAAAAACATAACCGAAAGAAGAAACTGATAGAAGAAGGTCCTGTTTTGTGAACATACAGTTGGATTTTAGTGGGGAAATTAATGTTTAGCCTTTTAAATCCTTAACCGATCGTTAACAAAGTGGAATTCGAAACTAGGAAGGTGAATTCCTGTGAAAAATAGAATCTTTAACCGGAAAGGACGACTTGATAAAGGAATAGTTGATTCTTTTTTTACAAAAAAAAAAAATAATTTTCAAGAGGAAAAAAATTATTCTCTACTAGAATCTCTACGAGGCAAGATGATTTTTTAACAAAATATATGAATCTAAAATCAAAGAACTGAATTTTCAATTGGAATAGTTCAAGTTCCCACAAAAAAAAACGAATTTAATGCTGGATTAATTAATTTTTAGAAAAAGAATGATAAATTTCCAAGAAAAAATCTGCCCGCTTCGCGGGCACATTCACATCGCACTCGATAATATATTTGACTCGCGCTTCGCGCTCGGGTATTTGTGTCTCGTAATCGGAATGCTTTTGCTATTGTTCGCTCGCAAGTATC
>WSXT02002255.1:0-15069 GCA_011762715.2 Neuroterus valhalla
TGAAAATAAAAACGTCGGTGGCTATAATTTGATGATCGCTTGAATCATTTTTGTTGGAGCTCCTTCTCCTCCTTCTTCCCAAATGTTTACTCTAATAAATGCCTAATATATAAATTCACGTACCTTGATCCGGGACTGTTCGTTTAGATGATTAAAAAACTGCATATATATATTTAAAAAATTTCACATATATTATTGAAATGAACAATTTTTCTTCAAACATTCTTTTTTGTACCTTGTATAGTTTTGCTGAAATGTAGCTTTTTACGAAAAGAAAGGAAATTTTTGTTCTCATGCTGAAACAGTTCAACGAAAATGTTTCGAGATCTTTTTAATGCAAAAAATTTTGCTCCTTTCTTTGTGGTCTCTTGATACGTTTTTCATATGGCAATCCAATAGGATTAGTCCTTCAAAAGTTATAAGATATACAGGCAACGACAACAACAACGAAGATGACAACAGCGATAGGTAGATGGGCACTAAAGTGAAACCGATTCTCTTGGATTCAGGGGATCTTGAAACGTCACGATTCCATTGAATCTGCAGATAAAGATTTTTTATGAAGCCAAAACCTTTTCATTATGATGGGAATGTAATAACTTTCATACCGACATAAGAGAAAATATCATTTTTATCTATATCTGTATTAGTGTTTTTATTCCAAAGTCGTGGATGATAGATACAATGGACTGAAGTTGACGGAATCGTAGCTTCTGATCTTCGGATTTGCAGATAGCACTTTTGAAGGGATCACTCTGGGCGAATTTGATTTGTGTCCGGATCATTGCGAACATACTCACGGAATCTCATATTCTCATATATTGCATAACGGAATCCACCACGTATCAATATATTAGCTCTAAGAGGTTGGACCGCCAGGAATGTTTCCATTGGGTCCCCCACGAACTGAATAAGTGAAAAACTTCATTGAGCAAGTAATTTGATTCAGGGCTCATGAATAGGGTGACCAGAGCTATTTACTAAAGGAACCACAACTGCACTCCAAACAGCGGACGAAGTGAGACATAAACCTTGGAAGAAGAGGAATAAAGAGAGCCTTGAATTTGTATTCTTCTTTTCTCAAGGTATTTTTACATATATTTTTCAGAATGATCTCAACGAAGTAAAATTTTTCGAGAAACAGAAAAATTGATAGAAAATATTCTCCCCCATCCCATGCAGCACATAACGACTTCTCATTCGTAAGAAACGTTTGCAATTTTGTAGCGTTTCGGTAACGTACCGTTATCCTCATCATGTTGATCTATACGAACGAATCAAAGAAAACAATGGAACAAAGCATGTTTCCATCTTAATTCAGAGGTAGAAGAAGGGACACTGCATGACACGTCTTCGAAGTAGTTTTTTACCATGATTCCAAGTAAAATGTTGTGTCTTGTGTTGAAATAAATTCGAAACTAGTTCATGGAACTTACTCGAAACATTTTTTACCGTACTCAATTTTCACATTATTTTTTAAATTGGACCTCAAGTATGACAAAAAGCTCATTCGACTTCTCCTCACCGCTGGTGAACAACAAAATATCCTACAAAACAGTTTAACTCAAACCGAGTAATTTATTTTAATATCTGCAACTCCAGGGAATGAATATAAACTCAAAGATCCAACGACCAGATTTAAAGGAACCCCCCTCAGTGTATCTATTGAAAGTATAACTATGATTAGACCATTAGGATCGTTTGGTTTCAGTTTCGTTGTACTACTGAAAATGATGAATTGATATGGAAAGATTTGAAAATGAAATTGGCTTGTGGAAGAATGCGCAAAGGATGTGTAGGGGAAGGAAGCATGTATAGGCGTAAAATCAGTCTTAAAATTCGTTACGTGTTTTTGGCGAACGGAATAAATCCTGATTTCATTTTTATCATTTTGTTTTTTCTAATCCAAGACCTCCGCTTGAGACAGTTATGTCTATGTCTATAACACATCTCCTGCTGCTTTTACATCCATGCATCTTGTTATACAAGCTCTTGTGTTTCTGCGGCTCTTTTTTTTCTCCTCTTTGGGGTTTCATTTACACATTCTATCAATTCCTTCTTTGGTCTGCCTTTGGGTACGCTACCATTCACCGTACCTAGATACATTTGATTTATTAATCGTTCTATCCTTCGTGAAGATCTCTCAGAGGATTTCGACCTCTGAGCCATCACTTGTTTAGTGTATGATGAGGCGAAAGGTCAAAGCTGATGACCATTTAGAAGCACATTGTTGACAAAATACGAGTCCTATCTGACGCAAGGACGAAAATTAGAAAAAGGGAGAATCAAGGGAGGGTCAAGGAGAATCAAAAGTTTCACACTGACTCATCGCGCCTATTGAGCGATCCTGCTGTTTCTGTCAAAAACTCACACGAGTCTGAATTCCTACCAATCACTGCTGAGAAGGCGAAGAAAGTATTAAGGGGCATGAAGAACTTTTCCGCTGCTGGTCCACATTGCATTAAGAAATTTTGGTGGAAGAAGTTCACTTCTACATTCTATTAATTCCTTCTTTTGTCTGCCTATGGGTACGCTACCATTCACCGTACCTATATACACTTGATTCATTAATCGTTCTTTATCCATCCTCTCAACGTGACCCAACCATCTGAGCGAATTTCTTCCAAATTTGTCAAACGCTGTTTGTGCTACGCCACAATCTTCGAGAACTCACTCATTACTCACTTTGTCCTTTTCTTGTTACCGCCGAGTCTCGCTTCCGTATAGCACAGTTGATGCAAGCGCAGAATCGTATATCGCAATTTCAGCCTTATTTATTTCATGGTAACTTTTAGAAACAGCCTGGACGATGCCGATAATCTTCCTATCTCCACTTATTCATCTGTAAATTTCTGCATCTTTTATTCCGTTAACAGCGAATAAACTTACAAGATACAAGAAATTATTAACTTGTTCTGTCCTGATAAAATAAGTTCTTTTGGGTTTCGATCATGTACAGAACTACAAATTTTTCAGCGACGTTCCGCAAACGTTGCAGCTCGCATCCTAAGGACCAGCCTGAAACTGAAGTTTCAGGTTATGATGTTGTAAGGATGTTCTGAGATTTCGATTGCTTCTCTATGTCTTCATAGAAAAAGTTGGTTTATTTATGCGATGATGGTTGCTTTGTCAAATGAAATGCTATGCCCTGTTTCGATGTGATGCTCAGCTTGTGCTGATTGCGTGAAATGTTCCAGCGAGACTTCACTCTTATGTACCTTCATACGTTGGCTTACCGCTCTCCCGGTTTCTTCAATATAGACTTTGCTACAAGAGCCAGAAATTTTATATACTCCTGGGTCACTGAATGGTGCGGTTTTGTCTTTCGGGTTGTTTAAAAGTTGCTCTATTCTTGCACGTGATTTAAATATAGTTTGGATGTTGTGTTTCTTAAGAAATCTTCCTATTGATTCTGTTATACCTTAGACGCAGGGTAGGATGGGTTGTGGCTTTTTTCTCTCTTCCCTTAACGGGTTGTGTTGAATCGTTTTTTCTAGTGTATCTTCTGATTGCTCTATCAATTGGTTTGTATGTGTAATCGTTTTGCATTAAGGTTCGTTTAGCGATTTGCAATTTCTTTTGTAAGTTATCTTTATCTGTTATGGAGACAGCTCTGTGAACGAGGGAGTTGATGACTGACTGCTTTTGATATGGGTAGTGTTAAAAGGAGGCATGGAGGTATCTCGTTGTATGAGTGGGTTTCCTGTAAACTTCATGTCCTAATGTGTTATCAGATCTTTTGTTATCTAGAACGTCCATGAAAAGGAATTTTCTGTTTTGTTCAATTTCCATGGTAAACTGGAATTTAGGATGTAGTTGGTTGATGAAACCGGAAATTTGGTGTAGTTCATCCACTCCATGTCTCTAGATTACATAAGTATCGTCAACGTGACGGCACTAGAACTCTGGTGTGAGCTTGAATTGGCTGAAGATTTTAGTTTCCAGATGTGGAGATCCCATTGATGCTCTTGAGGTTTGTTCGTAGGATTGGTTATTGAAAGAGAAGTAAGTCTTATTGATACAGTGTTTCATCGCAGGTGTGAGATCAGAGTGGAAGTTTGCAAAGGATTTGATATCAATCGTATCAGAGATTGGTACTTTCTTAAAGAGAGATACGACGTCGAAACTCACAAGAATGTTTCGAGGTTGAATGTGAACTCGTTGTATCTTTTTGATGAAGTTAGAAGAATTTTAGACTTGATTGAAAGAACTCCCTGTGGAAGGATTCAGTTTTTAGGTTCGAAAGCGTGTCAGGTCATAAGTTGGTGAGTTTATAGCGCTTACGATCGGTCTGAGAGGGACGTTGTTCATGTTGATTTCTGTAAGTCCGTTGAGTCTTGGAGAAATACGATTGGTTGGTATCAATTTGGATATTGTTTCTTTGTCAAGCTCAGAGTCGTTTTGGAGTGTTTTCGTTCTGCTGACTGTCGTTATCTTGTTTATCCATTATTACTGTAGTGTTGCCCCAATCTGCAGGTAATACTATGATGCCTCTATTCTAATTGAGTACTTCGATTGCTGCACTTTCTTTTTTAGTCAAGTTTAAGGAGGACAGGCGTTCTTGGCGTAGGATGTTGGCCGTCCTCCGTCGAATGTCATTCGCTTTTTCAGGTGGAGACAGGACTGAAATCATTTCATTGCTCACAGGGTGATCAGCGATGTTTTTTACTATGTTAGTTAGTAGTGTCGGCTTTACTAGCAGTAATTTGTCAAATTTTGTTTTCTGTCTTTTATTGTATATGTCTTTCATCCGTTAGGTCTGGCAAAACAATATGCGGTGCAATATGGACCAAATGTCATATCTTTGAGTGTTCGACAAGAGAAGGTAGAGTTCTAATAGTTTTCTGGAAGTAGTGTGAAAAATAAATTTATTGTACTGAATTCTGTCTTTTTAGAGGAGGAAACTTGTTTTATGTAAAGAAGATTTAGATTCTGATGTACCAAGATGATTCTTCAATCGCAAGAATCAACAGCTTCTTGGTCAAAGAGACCCATTTGCAGACGTTAATCCATTTATATAGACATCTAAGAGGACATAAAGCATCCTTGCCTAACGTCCTGCCTTATATGAAACTAATCGCTCAGTTCTCCATTTACTCTCTTACTTGCATTGCTACTATTATATATTGCATGTTTTGCTTTCAGGATCCACACACTCTCCGCATATTCTCTAAGGACCTTCAAAAGTTCATCTCTATCTACCTTGTCGTAAGTTTTTTCCAGATCAAAGAATGCACAGGAAACTTTTGCGTTTACTTTAAGGATTTTACCTTCGATCTGTCTCAAGCTAAATATCTCATCTGCATTTAATCTCGCCGGTATTAATTCACATTAAGTTCCCAGATCCTTTCCCTAATTACCCGCATGGTTTCATTAATAAGTATTTTGGTGAATATTTGCCCCACAGTACTCAGTGGACTTATCACTCTATACCTATTAATGTCGCTTTGAAAATCCTTTCCCTTGCAGATAAGGACAATATTCGCCTGTCCCATCATTCAGAACTTCGCTGTTCACAGCACACTTATTCACGAACTCACACAGCCACACCAAAATATATATGATCCCGCACTCAAGCATTTCAGAGGTTATACCATACACACCAGCAGCCTTAACATCCTCTAGTTTTTCAATCATGGAAAAAACGTATGTCTAACGTATCCCTGTCTCTGTCACTGTTGTTATGCTCAATGGCTTTACCTTCATACAGATTCTTGAAGAAATCTGTCATACAGGCAATTCACTTTGTCTGAATCCAATACCATTCCACCATCAGCATATTATTCCCCAATGTCATAGTACCAGTATATCTTTTCCTAGTTTTCTTTACCCATCTCATAAATAGTTTCTGATTTCCTTGAAGATCATTGTGCATTCTGCATCCCTGTTCTCATTTACTGCTCTAGTCCTTTTCTTATCGCCAAGACCTTTCATATTCAAATTCTTTAATACGCTTCTTTTTTTCGTTGCCTGACACGCGTATTTCGTCATTACACCACGCATCACCAGACTCCCTTCCTACAGTTGCAGAAGCACATACTTCTGATGCGATTTCGATGACTCCATTCCGCAGTATTGTTGGTAGAGCCTCTACATTTTTGATGCCTTATTCTGTCTTCCTATCTTCTCCATGATGCCCTAATTATTTATCCGAAACCCTTTCCTTTACTTTTTTCATCTTTTTCCTTTTTTTTACCATTATTTTCAAAAGCACAATGCAATTTATCAAAAAAATGAACAAACGTGTTGGTGTTTACGTAACACCCCTTACAATGTTAGAAATCTCTCATCCGTTTTAGATTTCATAAAAACCATCTCCCCAAAATTGAACTGGAGACTTTTCAGTGGAGTCTTCTGTGGAGTTTTATGGAGAGAGCAAGAGAGGGATTGTTATCTTCTCTTCTCTTCTATTTTTCCTTTTTTTATTTTTGTCGTGATTTGGAATTTTAATAGGACAAATGTGGGTGTTTGTCTTTATGTGGTCATTGAATTTTTTGTTTCATATTTTGATTTCCACGAGTTGCAGATATTGACTTCAATGTCAGACATTGGATAGACATTTTTTTTCAATTTTGAAATTTGATAAGTAACACTTCCGATCTAGAAATTCGGATGATTCATTAGGGAGAGAAAATATATCCCACCAAAAAATTTTCTATTTGAGATACAAATGGAAGTTTTTTGCAAGGAAGATCGCTTTTCACCAGATAATTAAAGCAGCTTTCAAAGCAGTAGAATTTTTGACTAAAATGGATATTTTTCCAACACAACTGGTAATCTCCCGAACCCGGAATACATATTTTTTTGAAATGGTTGAATTCAAAACAGACTAGAAAAAATAAAAAAATCGATTGGATGTTAAACTAAGAAGTTTCAATGTATAAAAATAATAAAAGTAGAAAATGGAAAGTACGTTTAGCAAATAAGAATCACGCGAGATTTGAAACCCTGATATTTTAATATTTTCTGTCCCTTTGAATTTTGAAACCATTATTCTAGAAAGTACAATCAATCCATCTTTTCCTGTCACAAAATCCGAATTGCATCCCACAGAAGTAGAAAAAAAATCGAAACATGGAATTGTGAGAAAACTCCCTGTTAGGCAACGACTTTGGAGAAAAGCATTAGACTCTACTCAGAGAATATTCTTGTGTATTGAAAAAACCGGAAAAGCCTCTACTTTCAAAATCCTGTACAAGAAACAAGAAACAGTAAGAAACCTTGTTTGACGAAACCTGATACTCCGAAAAGAGGGCAGATCCGGAAAAACCCGGATGAATTGTTACCCTACTCATAAAATGCGAATACGTTAGCATTTCAAAAAATATGTTCCAGTGTTCAATTTACCATATTCACCATTGCCTGATGTTGCCAAAAAAGTCCCTCCATTGTATCTTGCAAAAATTATTTCATTTCGCTTCATAAGATCATTATCAATCGTAGTTACCGGACCACGTGCGAACTGCGGTATACCTGATGAAGTAAAATATATAGTAACTGATTATCTCAAAGGTTAGAAAGATTACCAACTCTGATAAATGATGAGTACAATAAATTTGAGGTCTACTTATATTCTAAGGCTCTCTCATTACAAGGAAAAATTTACGTCTTAGCAGAATTCCATGATACTTGTTCTAGATCTAACTTATTAACCTACCGTTATGGTGAGTTATTGTTGCAAAAGGATAAATAACGTCATTGTATCTCAATCCATAGGGGTCTAGACCACGATAGAACTCCACTACAGGGATGCTAGCCACTGCAAACAAAAATTTCAGGTACAAAAACAATAAACAATGAAAAAGAAATGGAATTTTTATAACAGGTGGGCACAAATAGAAGAAGGTAGAGACAGGATGTACGCCGAGCTTTTCCGAAGCAATCCTTACGTGACTTCAGAAGTCTTTGGCTCTCTCAAGTGGAGAAAAACGGTTCTTGATGCAAAAACTTGACCGGAATGAGGAAACAAGCTTAGAGAACTCGGAGCCACATTGAAGCCGTTCCGATAATGCCCGATGTTTAGTCGGTTCAATCGGCTTTTTATCCATTTCTCACTAGGACCATTCCCATCCAAAATCTATTTTCGTATTTTTTTCCTAACCCTTCCTCCAACTTCGTCACTCGTACACCTAATAATACATGCAACCATGGTTTTCGCTTTCAATTACATATGCCATAACAAATTCTCATCCACGTCGATCCAAGATCCACATGCTGTCAACCCCCCTCCTGTTCTGAATTCCACCTTTTCATCGACTTTGCTCTGGTTCTCATATTGTTTATCTTTTTCAAGTATTCCAGCTCGTCCTTCTCCTCAGTCTCAACCATCCCATACCACCTTTTCCCCCCTGCCTTTACTCGATCTCATTTCAAACTTTTCCACTTCTTATGCTCTTCCGATCACCAAATTTCTACTTAACCCTGACGGGACTAGCACATTGATATCCACAATTTTATCAACAAGTGTTCATTGGACCTTTTTACATTGTAGCTCACACGTGCCATATTACTTCACTTGCACGTTTCAATCTTCCTCTTTCACTATCAGGATAGTCCCTCCTTCAGCGTCAATTGAAAACTAAGTAGGAAAGCACTTCTTCCATCTACACCACAGTTATTATTCCCCCTTTCGTACTCTACTCTCATCTTCCTTTTCCTGAAACACCTCATCTGGATTTCAGCCACATTTATCGATAGATCTTATTATCTCAAAAACATTAGATCATTAGACCTATCTCTCTTCCACCAGCGACTAGAAATACATCACCTGTATGTGCTAGGTAAGAGGAGTTGCCTATATTCAATACTATTCCCTCTTATTCCTTCTCTACCATCCTTTCCTCCAAGTCTACCAATGGGACACCGAACAGGAGAGGGCTTAGTTAGCACCCTTGCGCGTCCCTCTCCTGTGCATAATTTTCCTTCTTTCCGTTCTTCTATTTGCAATATCATTCTAAGCTTCACGGAGATCTCCTTCATTTTTTTTGTCGAGCCTTTATTAACTTCTTTTCTTCCAAAGAATTTCCATAATGCTTGAACTTTCATAGCACTCACTTGTTCTCAGAGTCAGGAGCTGCTTTGAAATCCACGAACGGTGCAATTTTCCTTTCTTATGGTCCAAGTTCCTGTTACCTAGAGAAATACAAACAAAGATGTTTTCTGCGCTACCCATTCCCTTCTCAAACCCTGTCCGTCTTTGTTGTATACATCTCTTCTCCTCCGCCCGTCTGCCTTGCTATTTTTTAAACACTTCAACGTAGAGTTTATATCTCACTTACATGAGTGTCAAACCTAAGGACCCTCTAGGGGCAGACGTGGCAATGTTCTCCCACCACTATTCACAACGGGATAGGAGGTGAGGGCGAATGGCCGTAGCGGGAGAGGAAGTTAGCGAATTTTCTTTTCTCGCACCCGTTGCGAACTCTCTCACACTAAGTGACTGCGCTCGACCAATCCGTGATTGCTTGGTAGATTGTCGCGTCCTTCTCTAGAGGATCCTTAGACATACCTATATATTCTTTAACTGTTTCCCCCCTATCTCCTTGAATAATGATACTATGTATCTTGTTTCTTATTTTTCTGGCCACCCGTTAACTCTCTTGATTTTATTTGAAATCATCCACATCTCTTCTCTGACCCTCCGTTCAACATGTTCTATTGCTTAGTTTTCCACGCTATCCTCACCTTTTGCCTTGTATTTTTCCAGCTTGACAATGGCCTCGATTATCTATTCGCTACTAATACCCACTCTGTTATTCCGGTCCCACGCGACAATCCTTCCCCCTCCCCTTTTACCTTATTTTCTACGCTCCTAGGAGCATCTGGAATTACTTTGCCTACCTCCGCATCTTCAATCTTTCTCAACTCCTTTTGCCCTGCTTATCACTTCCCATGCCCTCCCCTTTGATAGCGATTGCTTGACTTTTTAGTCTTACCTACCCTTTCCCCTTTTTTCTCATTTACTTAGCATTTTCTCTACTCAGCATCCCCCCACGCTCCTTAATTCATGAGTTTTACTTTTCCTCATAAGGACACTTTACCGTTTGCTCTTCATTGCTCCTTTAGATTCTCTCAATTCTTCTTCTCCAGCTTCCTCTTCTCCCCACTCACTTTTCATTGCTCCGAATCTCCCATAGACATCTCACTTCCTTCATCTCATATTTCGTATCCTTACTTTCCGGCCAGGCATATCAATCTCCCTTCATCTACAAGAATTTCCTATCATTTTCGCAATCCATTCCTCTATCACTCTCTAACCTTCCTCTCCTTTCCTCCATCTCTACGCACTAAAAATTGCTGCCTTCCCTTCTAGCCCCTGACATTATATTACCTATCTTCTTATCCTGCTCGGTTATTCTCGTGCAGCTTGTGTCTTCTACACAAGCTCCTCGGGTATCTTCCATTTCGAAGCCCTCCTAATCTTTTTTATCACTTATCATTGCTACGTCCTAGTTTACCAACACGTCTTAGAACCTTTTGTTCTTATGTTTCAACTCGGACGGATTCTACGAAGCTCAAGTTATTCCCTCATTTTGTCCTTTTATTTATCTTCGCTCCCAGTCTCTTTTCTCTAACTGAAACTGTGCATATATTCTTCTTTTAAGCTCTCTCTTTCTCTTCCTATCATCTTATCCCGTCTTGTTCCTTCTGCTCTTCGTTTTACTTTTTTTCGTTCTAGATCCATGCTACCCTGTTCACCATAATCTATCTCCGCCGATCTTCACATTGCCTCCGTTTCTCCTTCTGACAATGCTCTTCACTCAATCATTCACTTTTTTCATCTATCAATCTATGTCTAGTCCTCTTTAGTTATTTTCCCTACCCTTCATTGCTTTTCCCCCTTATAATTCTTTCCTTCTTATTCACGCTTGCTACTTTTATCATGCACATTTACAACATTTTATCCAGCACATTTACAACCACTTCTTTCACCTTTGCCCCTATCTCAATTATCAGCTTCTTAACTTCTTTCTTTCCAGTCTTACTTCTCATTCATGATCATTTAATAACAACAATCCTTCCGTTTTGCTTTACTTTCTTCTTCTTCTTTTTCTTCTTCTTCAAATCCATTTAACTGCGCGCGCATTCTTACATGTACCATCCTCAAATTTATGTCACTTCCCTTCGCATTATTTGTTACAAAATGAACAAGTGATGGTCCAGGGATCAGACTTTTCAAAGAGATCCTTTTAAAGGGTTCTACGATCTAGACCATGTGGTTTAGGTGGAACCTAGATATTAATGTTCCTCCTTGTGCGAGAATCTCCATCGTCTCTTAAGGGATGCCTTGTTTTACTAGTTTTTCCCAATGCCACATCCTGATATTCGTCTGTTGCTTGTTTTTGCAGAGGATAAGGAAGCGTTCCTCGTAGATCTCGTAATCAAAAAAGGTTTATGGCAATGTTTTGTAACGATTGCTGTGGAAAGTACCAAAAGCTGTGGGTGTTTCTGGTAACACAGAGTGTGCAGCCGCGCAATGTTGCTTCTGCGAAGAGGAAACATACTCATTATTCTACATTCCATTTCTTCTATCCCTTTCTAAGACTCTTCCTGGTATTTAAGCCCCTTTTCGAAGCTCTGCATCCTCTTTTCTCATCCCCATCTTTTTTTCGAAAGTTGTGTTCTGTACATTTTTCAACTTTTCATACCTTCAATTCTACTTCTTCATCCACTTTACTTCTGCTCTTTTCCCTCTTCTTAGAATATCCCTCGATATAACCTTTCTCCATTATGTCAGATGAAAATTCAAACATCTCATGACCTTCCTCCTTCTCGACCTGCATTCAAGTTCATATGCTACGTATAGCTTACGCACCAGCACTACCTAACTCGGCTACCATCTACTCAATCCTGCCTTCCACCGGCGCTCATCTCTACCTATCCTGTCCTGCAAACTGATCTCCTCATCCTTAGGCTACGCTATCTGACAAGCACCAAAGTTCAAACCAAACTATCAACCCAAACAAATTCACCTCAAACTCAGGAACTGTCACTTAGCTTTCCAACTCCTTCATTTATAACTCATAATTCTCCATTCAAAAACCTACTGTAGTCCCTGTTACCTTTAAACCTCCTCGACTGTTACCAAAGTCACACAAGAATCCAGACCACGCAATTATTGACCCTCTCCACTTTCAAACAGGAAATGGGAGCTCATTCGTCATTATTATTTTTCTGAATCCAGCACCCTGAACTCTGAAACAATCGGCAATACTTACCAAATCATTGTCGGGTACTCTGGGCGTTCGATCGTTTTGAAGCATATTAACAACTTGGTTTGAGTTTCGAATTTCATAGTTGTTTCCACGAGTAGCTACAAAAAGGGTGTCCACCCTCGCAGGGATCCGCATGTAAAGGGTAAGGCTGCGTACTCCAGGAGGTCGCCTAGTATCCTGAAGATACCGTAAGAGACACCTCGCCTAGGTGCTAATTAGTTTTCAGCACGATTATTCACACCTTAGCTTGAAGGTTTTCCACTTCGGGAGCATCCCTAGAGGAACGTTCGCAACTGCCTATTAGCTTTTGTAACCATATTTGGCAGAAACACTTGGCACAGGGACCCTCCATCGACAACCTAAGGTCCCGTTTAGTAGCTCAAACATAGTTCGGTTTGGTTTGGTTTGATTTCTTCCCAATAAACCAAAGGGCCTATGACAAAGCCATCGGACGCGTCCTCAGAATGCTCAAAGAGGGTCCGAGTACCAAGGGTTTCTGCTGAATACGGTTGGGAATACTAATAAGCATTCGCGGACAATTGGTCAAGGATGGTCCCGAAGACCATCCTTATGGACGGATCAACATAATCTCGCGACGGTCACAGAATGTGTTAAGAAACCATACCGTAAACCTTTGGCGAACAAGAGATGTACGCAGAATGCTTCCTTAACCATTGCAAGAACAAGCCGCAGGCGCAAGTCAGGAAGTGACATTGAGACCAACTGCTGAAACAAGGTTTCCCTTGAGAGACAATGGCGATTTTAGGACAAGGCGAAACATAAATATTTAGGTTCCTCCCAAGCCCTAGGATCTGGCTGAAATGGATGCTACCCTTCGTGACGATCTCTTAAAGGATTCCGACCTTTGGACCATCGCTTGGTCAGATTATGGAGCGACGAGAGCTTTAACTGATTCAAATCGAAGGTCCAAAGCAACAACTGATGGAAAAACTAAAAAGCGCTCGCACCAACTACACCAGAAGATTGAATGGGCAAGACTCAACGCGTCCCGTATGCAGTTTGTGATTGTCTTGTCCATTCTCAACTTTTCGCTACGTAGTTACCTGAGTCCCTTTGGCTGTGCCTTGTGGTTGTCGTATAAGTCGTGCATTATAAAGTCTGCTATGTTATACGCTTGTGCAACGACTGGAAAGAGGAAACGTCGCTGATACGCGTCGCTTATCACTCAGTTGTTGAGTAAATTTAATTAACTTTCAATAAGCAAGAATCAAATATACATATTCTCTAGCCATCACAGTCCCCATTGGTTTGATAGGTAATAAATGATTCTACATGACATGAATAGTCAGGCTTCACTAACCTGACCTCATCAGCATCCCAACCTTCGTCAAATTATGCCAACACCAAACTACTCTTGCCTCCACCCAGGACGTAACAGCTGTAAATCCAAACCTAAATCCGAAAATAAACGATTCTTCAGAATTCGTGAAATCAACAGAAACAAACGAAACTTCATACTTTCTTGGAAATTTTGCATCCTGCGAAATTATTCCATTGTTCCTCTGCACAATCGTGTAGATGAATAATCTCGCTTAGACCTCTTAAGCCCACCTGTAATTAATAGATTCAAAAATTTTTGTAAATAACCAAGCAAGCTGAATGTTAAAAATTTCCCGGGATTTTATATCGATAGATATACACCCTACCTGAGGAATTCACACTAAGTTTTCTGAACACAATTTTTACATTTTAATTCTAAATGAGAAGGCATTGGTTTTATGTGAAAATCGACTTTCGTGGATTTAATGAAATCTGCACGTTTTGCGGCTCCTCGAGTAATAAAAAGCGATTTTTAAGAAGGTGCCTGTCTGTCTATAGTCTGTTGTCTGTAATACGTGGACTCGATAACTTCCGAAAGAATTATAATATTGGATTTTGCTTTGGCAAACTTCTTCAAGGTCGAAAAAAGGACGAGTTCGTTTACGAACCAATGTTTGACCAATAGTTATGGTTTTCTCCAACGAAAAGCCAAACAAGAGATAAGAGGAAATATTTAATCAAAGAAATGTTCATCTTGAAAAGGCCTTCAAGTTTCATATAAACTATTACCAAAAAGACGAATATTCTTTGTTTCAATCTGTACAACGCTTTTTAAACAATGTAAAATTCTATTCACTAGCTTATTTTGTGCATTTTATGGATTTCGAAATGTCGCTCATCATCGGAGGTTGGTTTCTGAAGTTACAGCTTGGTTTCAGAATATATTTCTTCTTCAAGAGATCATTATTAATAATTTTTCAGGCCCTGAATGCACAAAAAGTTATTAACTTCCATCGTGCTTGATCGTTTCAAAACATTTTCTGAGCCTATTAATAATAATAATAATATTATTATCATTATTATAATAATATCGTGTTATCGTGTTTTTATCGTCGTGTTTTTATTTCGCTCGTCAAATTTTGGTTGTTTGCGAGCTGAGTCCGTGCAGTGTGCTTTTTCAAGTGTTCCCAAGGTGTCTGTCTTTCACAAGCGTTCACAAAACACAGTGATAGTGATGGTTTCATTCATTACACAAGGAGTTTAGCGAAAAACTGCTATTGCTCAAGCTTTCTACGTTCTTGAAATCATTTTACAGAGTGAATCGTGTGGTTTGTGGTGCCATCTTTCGGTGTGAAATATACATTTTGCTACAATGTCTGTTGTTATCTTTGAGGACAAATTTGAGCAGCTGAAGCAAAAACTGCGGAGTCTGGAATCCTCACTTTCATCTCTGCACAACAAAGTTGATCATCTCACGATGGAAAACAAAGAGCCTGAAGTCGAGCAGGAAAAACTAAGGTCGGTTATTTTGGAGCAAGA
Source organism: Neuroterus valhalla (assembly GCA_011762715.2). Classification (NCBI taxonomy): domain Eukaryota; kingdom Metazoa; phylum Arthropoda; class Insecta; order Hymenoptera; family Cynipidae; genus Neuroterus; species Neuroterus valhalla. The sequence goes on from WSXT02002255.1 coordinate 15,036, forward strand.
TCGGAGAATCGAGGCAATGGATAGGACGTTAAGA
>WSXT02002266.1:0-15069 GCA_011762715.2 Neuroterus valhalla
ATATAGACAGAACATTTGGACTGACGGCAGTAGCTGGGTGGTGATTCTCGACTCGGCGGGATCTCGAATGTCAAGCATGAACGGGTGCGGTTAGCGCTCAGGTGTGTGACCGTTTGGGATTCTCGCTTAGTCGTGTTTTCACTGCCTTCAGCTACTGTCGAGTGGGAGATTTGACGCCGAGGATGGGTGTGGGAATAGAATGTTATCGAATATCCACATCCAAACTCGCCTGTCGGTAATCCACCGTGCTCGGAAGTCTTGGTTTTCTGCAGTTTTCCACTTCCTTGACCAAATGTTCAGGCGAATGCAAGCGTTTTAGATAAAAAATTGTCTGCATACAGTAGGGGTTTCAGAAATTCAAAATCCCACAGAATTAAGTACGCCTGGCATTGCTTGGAGGCTCATGAGAGTTGTAGGAATTGGGGATTTTGGTAAGGGATTCTAGTTAAAGGGTTTAATGTCTGACGATCTCCTGTGGGAGGGGGGAATGTATATATGTGAAAACCCGAGAAGGGTTTAAAAACATGGAGTAAAAAATCTTATCTTTATCTTTACAGCGTCGCCAGCCGATGGAAAATTTTATGAACTTACATTGAAAGAAGACTCAGATGTACTTGTCAACGTGACAGTTACAAACGTTGGCGAGTCAGCGTACGAAGCACAACTCTTTATTGAACATTCTGCAAATTTGAACTACATTAGTTCAACGATCTACTCTGGAATTTGCAAAATACATAACGAAAGTGTTGTCGCGTGTTCAATAGGGAATCCTTTCAGAAAGGACAAGACTATATTTGTGCAAGTGAAGTTTGATTCAAAGAAGTTAGACGATAGTGAATCACAACTTCTTTTTAATGTTTTTGCTAATTCTACATCCAGAGAAGTCAGTGAGAAGGCACCTACGGTCCTGCGTGCGGCTGTAATTCGACGAGCGGAATTGTCTATAAAAGGGTACATTCATTTCATACACAGTATCTTGCAGGAGTATTAGGAAATCTATAAAACTAGCGATTAAAATCACTCACTTTGCGCAGGATATCTCCGACACAAAATGGAGAAGAAAAATTTCTGAAAATAGCGTTGCAAAAGTTATTAAATTCCGCCGCTCGTAACATCGATTTTCTTCTTCTGCACGCCTATACATTTTTTCATAATAATTTCAAAATCAGTGAACATTTTCACTGTTTCTGAGGCTCATTTTCAAGAGAAGATTTCAGGAGAAGTTTTTATCATGAAAATTGGTCAAAATCAGCCTGTTAAAAAAAAATATTTTAAATAAGGCTTATTTGACGCTAAACTCAACGTTTCAACGCTTTTTTTCGGGAATTATCCTTCATTTTTTCCGGAGATATCCTACTTAAAATTGAGTACTTATGCGTAAATCATGCATTTTATGAATTCGCAGCAATTCCAAAATTCAATGGGCATACTATGGAGGTCCCGTTGTTGGCGAGTCCGCTATAAAAAATCTGAACGAGGTTGGCCCTAAAGTTTCTCATATATACGAAGTATCCAACGATGGCCCGTGGAGAGTCAGTGCTTTAGAAGTCAAGATTATGTGGCCATATGAAGTTGCTAACGATAAGCCGCACGGAAAGTGGCTGCTTTATTTGGAAGCAAAACCCTCTATTCATGGTATTACTCTTTTACAACTCCTAACGCTAACGTTATATGCACACACATTTTTCAAATTTCAGTTTGTTTGCAAAAAGGAAATTTATGCAATAGATTTCAAAAGAAATATACTATGCTTCTGAAAAAAACCTTAAAAGTCCATGAAAAATTGTTAGTTTAACAGATGCAAACGGTTAGAAAAACTTCGTACATGCTGTAATGGAACTTGCAAAATATATTTTTTTTATCTAAAGAAATAATTTTCGTGTTTTTCTGTGTAAGGCTGACACAAAAAAAAACGTAATAATGCCAAATATAAAAACAGAACTTATAGAACTTTTTTTCATGAACGTCTACATAATACATCTTTTGCTCGATAACTGATTAAGAAATTAACTCTTCGTGCTTTATTAAATAAATCAATAATTGAGGTAGCAGTAATTAACCTTATGACTTCTGAACAAATTAATTATAAGCGGAATTTCGCTATTTTAGTAACTGAAGGGGCGTCTGGGGAATGTGAAATACCTGAGGGATACGTGAATCCTCTCAAGTTACATAGTACGACCGAAATAGAGCCATTTATGCCTTCAGAAGTGACCACGCCTTATTCTGTTATTTACAACCATACAAATTACGTTAGAAGAAAACGAGACACTGAGAAAGTTGTTAACACTCGAACATTTATCAAGGATGGCCGCAGACATCAAATAGTTTCTATGGTACGTATCTGTATATTTTAACGTCTCTGTTCTGAAATTAAACATTTGATTTCTTCATGTCCCCCACAAAAGGGTGCCTGGCCCGGGATCGGTGGGGGTCCGCGGCTCATAAGCTACTTTTTCCATAATATGAATCTTCAACCTTATAAGCACTCTTGAATGACTTCATTCTTTGACCTAATTCATTCGAAGAAATTTTAGAAATCAATTTACGCTTATTAGAGTAAATGAAGAAGAAGAGAAGGGGGTGCAAAATTTTGTCACCACGGGGCCCTTATAGGGGTGTGGGGGCCATGGACCTATTTTTCAAATGATAGATTTTACAATTTTTCATTGTATAACTGAATATGAAATTTCTTTTAGAACTGCAAAGGAGGAACAGCTAAGTGTGTCGACATTGTATGTAGAATTTATAATCTACAGTGGAATAAAGGGGCGGTCATTACTGTCAAAGCAAGGTATGTTTTATATAGCTTTAACGTTGTATTTTAGAACCCAATTTAAAAATCATTAAAAATATTCTCTCAGTTCGTTATTGAATTTAAGTATAGGAGAAACCAGTACGAGGTGGAAAGAAAAACTTTTCAAGACATAATATTTATAAAATTCGTAGAGTAATGATTAAAATCTGTTATCAATAAACGTTCCATTTATACAGTGATCATTTCTCAATGTGATATAAGAATTATACAAGAGTAGAACTAAATTATTTTTAACATGCAACCATGACAGTAAATGCTACCAACTATCACAGGTAAAAGAAATAATAATGATATTAATGATAATATTTTAATAATTTGATTTGGGTATGTTGGTAAAATGCATCAACATGCTCATTCATTTATAAGTTGTTTGGTTGGCAGCACTTACGTTTCATGCTGACAACCTGAAAGTCTAAAACTGACTTTGATATCGGAGCCTTAACTGTCAACAATCCATTCAAATCGTACCAAATGACACTGCATAAAATCACGTGAATTAATTTTTCCTAAAAAATTATAATCTTTCAGCGGATAAAATCTTCATCGCCATGTCAAAGCGCATTTTCCAATTTTTAATTTGAAAATAGCAAATGCGTAGTAAAAAGGCTGAATGACAAAATGAATGTTTAATATATTGCCACTAACAAAAAAATTAAGAAATTGGTCATTAGGTGATTTGAGACGTCTTTTCAAATATTCGAAGATTTTACGTGGAATGCTGCAATTTTGAAGATATCTCATGTTGGACTAATGAATGTCCTTGAAACTTAACCACTTCGTAGAAAAAGCAATAGAGTATTCTATCATCTTGTCGCAATCAGTCGGTAAGGTCAAATATAGTGAAACAATGTTTTGTTGTGGGATCTGAAGCATTGTTTACATATTATTTCGCCGAAATATCGTTTTTTGTGCATAACTCACGAGAAAGTGTGCTGTTTTGCTGCTTCTTAAGCATAAAAAGTATTTTCCCAACTGTGAATCAGTGTTTGGTCCACTTCTAACTCTTAAATCTTTCAGAAATGATATTATGTCCACAATGTAAGGTTGATGTGCGTAGGGTTACAAACAAGGGAATCGTGCCAATTATGATTCCAAATTTACCCCAACCTAGAATTTTGGAACATTTATGTTTTTTTTGTCGGATTCTGAACTTTAGAATCGATGAAATGCTAATCAGCAATAAAAAAACGTTTTCTGAGATTAAAAATCAAAAAGATATCACAATTTTCTCACCGCTTATGCACTGAAAACGATATTTCAGCGAAGCCCCATACGAACCATGCTAAGATTCCATCTGATTCCACCACATTATATTGTGCTACAGCATTTGACATTATGGACTAAGTGTGACGTAATGATAGAATATTCTGTATGCTTGCTTCACTTCTTCCTTTGGTGAGGGAATTTTTAATTGCGATTTTTTCAAATTAACAAATCAAGAAAAAATATTGAGCGTAACGGTGTTTTCTTGATTCTAGTTCTTAAACGTACATCTAATGGTTTCCGATGTGAGTTCCGCAAATGGGATCATGAGAAACTCTGAATTCTTCTTCGCTACATTTTCTTCAAGTTAAATTTTTTTAATAATATAGAGAGAGTAAATTCAGGGAGTAAATCTTAATTCATATGAAGTAAATTATGTATGTATCCGTGAGGTCAAAATTAAATATCCAAAGCTATTAGCTCAAAGTTTCAAGCTGACTTGAGTGTTGATTAGTTTTATGAGTTGGTTTCAGTTTTTGAGTTGGGGTAAGTTTTTGCATCACATAAAAACTCGACTTTATTTGGTTTAAGCTGGAAAAGTGGTACATATCAATGACGAAAAAAATGTTGATTTACGTTTAAACTGATCGATGTACGTTTTTATTCAACTCATACAGATAATAATTAACAATAATATATGCTGTGTTGATCGATAGCACAAAAACCATTTTCTTTTTATTCAAAAATACTTATTTTAATGAAATAATGAAGGACTGGCATGACTGGCATTGACTTTTATGAAAGTTAATTCACTAAAATTCTAATATTTCAAGAATCGAATTGAGTCAGTTCAGAGTAGAAGAAACTATTGAGGACGTTTTGAAAACTTAACACAGATTCAGGTTCTGATTATGGAGTAATATCCAGCAGAGCAACCTTTTTTAGGAATCATTGTTCCGGACATGGTTGAGGGGGGAAGATGTAGGCTAAATTGTAAAGCAGTTCGCCTCGATTGGAGTGGGAAGTATGCGAGAATGTTTTGATCGTAGGTTATCTATAATTCAAATTTCACAAGATGATCTGGATTCCATGCTTTGCCATTACCTTTTTGAAAGTCAAAGGTTGGAAACTACGAATCAATTACATAAATTAATCTAATGAACGTAGAGCATTGGGCTCGGTTTCTCAGCCTTTCGAGTGATCCACCACGCTGTTCGTGATTTACGCCAGTCTTCCATTTATAATTTAAAAAATTTCAGGCTTTGGAATTCAACACTGGCTGAGGACTATCGCAAAGTTGACGAGGTACGAATAGGATCAATGGCAAAAATTATGATTCCCCGGAGTGTCAATATACAGCAAGAAAATCTATCAGACGATAACGCAGTAGTAAGTTATTTTACGAACTCTCTAAGAACCAGAGTACAAGGGAATGTCCATGAATTACGTAACGCTCAAATCTCAAAATTTCGCGACTTGTCTGTCTGTTCATAACGCCACTGTAACAATTTTACTCTTTCCTGTCTGTAACGTAAGGCCTGTTAAAAAAAGTCGAAAATAAGTCGAAAAATGTGTAACTAGAGGGAACCTGTGAAGGACACAAAACATCGCGAAACCGCAGCCGCAAGTCGAATCCAAACTTGACTCCGATGGAAGCCAGTAGCAGCAGATAAATTATAAACAAGCCACAAAGTCTGCAGATTCGCTTTTCTATTTTTCATGAGAAAAATAATACGATGCAATATGATATTATTTATAAAATTATAAATGAATGAATAGGTATCAGGTAACGGCGGAAAATAAGCTTGAACCGAGTTGAGCAGACGCGCAATGCTTACTTGCTCAGTAATGTTGTAAATCTCTCAATTTCATTTTCGAAAAACTTTACGTCACATTTTGAAAATTCTTCTCTGTCACTCCGCAACGCTACCATAACAAAACTTCTGTAGTCAGTCTGTCTGATATAGCGTTACGTAATTTATGGACAGCCCCTACTCGAAAATACACTCTAACCTCGTGTACTTAACAATTTATTTTACGTGTCCAGGCTGAAACTATAGTGTATCCAGATTTGTCAGATCTTCAAGAACCTGAACCAGTACCAATTTGGATAATAATAGGATCCATCCTTGCCGGTTTATTCCTATTAATTCTCTTGACGTTACTCCTTTGGAAGCTTGGTTTTTTCAAAAGGCGAAGACCAGATCCCACACTCTCCGGTAATCTCGAGAAGCATCGGGATGAAAATCCCGAGAACGAGGCTCTATTCAAACACTGAATGCGATACTCGATAATCTCTAGATCAATACTTTACGAAAATTGTACTTATATCCAGTGACCAGCAGGAATTTCCATCATGATAAATGTGTATGGCAATTATTTCTGATAAAACTCCAGTACTTGGGAGCAGCTTTTCGAAATAATCAGAGAATGTGATACCGATCCATGCTTCCACGACGGAAACTTTGATGAGTTTCTACGAGAGTTTCGTTGCTTATAAATTCTATATATAATTGGTTAGACAGCAGTCATAGGAGCCCCCTCGAAGTGATTGACATTCAGGAATATGACATTGGTACCCAGTAGAACTTCCATTTCTCTAAATGGCAATCGCTACCAGGAAGACCCTGCGGTGTTTGTCTGATCATGTTTATATTTATATAGATGTATGCATATATGATAGATCTCTATATACATATATTACACATACACGTGCGTGTATGTCTATTTTTTAATTGCGGTTCCCGATGCGAACGGCAGCTGCATTTTGCGAAAACGTGCAATTTGAACTTCTTTACATTTCACTAATCCTGCGATGCTGCCGATGGGCTATTCATTTTTGAATAGTGATCTCTTTCTTCGAGAATAGTACTACATTAGTCAACTAATGACGTGCCATTTTTCTACCGTTCTTCCGCATGAATTGCATATGGAAAACTGTCAACCGATTCAAATCTGCTGCTACGTCATGCTAATAAATGAGACTGAAAGATATATAATCAAAGATCTGATTGATAACACGTAGCAGACACGGCACTTTCGTAAAACTATACAACAAGCATTCAAGCACATTGTAGCATTCAAGAAATTGTAGGGAAATGTAAAGGTAAACAAAAAAATAATTAAATCGGTGCAAATTCTATTATAATAACGTACTTCTGATTCAACGATTCGCATGGTTTTAATTGTATACGTTACGTAGTATCGAAATTTTTTATGAAGTTGGTATTTGAATGAATTTGGAAGCTGTTGAATTTAAACTCATTGAAAATTTTAAAAAGTACCAGCAGTAGAGCCTTTCTTAATTGATAAATACCTCTGCTTATTTACATTAGATGTTAATTTTCGATTTTATAAAAGTGTCACAAGATACATTCATTTACATTGTATTCAAGGTTATTTGAATGTATTAAAAGAATTAGAACTAATTAATGTACAGACTAGTACTTAAAAATGCGGAGTCGTAAAAAAAGAGAGTAAAAAAAGTATTGTTTGTTATTTCAGGCATCAGCTTTACGTAGCGTTTTCATTGTAGGCTTAGATATTTACTTCTAAATCAAGACATTCCTTGGAATTCTGGAATTGAGTTACAGTCCTCCGTTCGAAAAAACAAACATTATTTAACATTGATAACATTAACATATGCGTGCTATAAAAACAGTCTGATTTGGCTTCAAAATATTATATGCTCCTACATTTTGTCAAGTGACAATGTAGACTGCTCAAAGCAATTTTTATTTATGTAAAACAAACTTTTAGGTTCCATTGCGAAATATAATAGAGGTAGAAACGCAGCGTGTACTGAGTATATTAAGGAGTTTCCACACGTTTTTTGTAATTTATTTATGCTACTGCAGTGGTGCAAAGAAAAATGTGATGTACTACATCGCATAAATAAACTTTTTTACAAAATTTATATCCTCTTCTGAAAATGTCGACCCCTCCCTGGCAATGCTTTTATCACAGTAAATGTATTTACCTCAAATGGGGTTTTATTTTGTACCTTCTCTATTTCTCAAAAAATAAATTTGCATTTACCTAAAGTCATGTAGCTCTTCTATATACTGCAATAAATTATTCAATATTTTTATGTACATTGATTCTATAAAATCGACAAAATTTACAATCATTTGCCAAGATTTTTGCGCAGTGGAGACCGAACTATATTTCTAATGCTCCGTAATGTCCGAAATACATTGTAATGGGAATTATTTCATTTTCCATCCATTTTTAGGACTCGAATATTTGATCATAACAAATGTATCAGTCCATTTTTTCTCAGTACAAAAAAAAACTCAGCTATATAATAACTTCGACTCCAAAGGCGCAAAATCGTAGCAAACTTTTGTAAAAAAAATGTTTATACAATAACGCAGAAATACATGAAACTGCTATTAATGAATTTCCTATAAAAGTAAACTGAAGTAATAAAAATAAGTTGTCAATAATTCTTTAAAATAAAAATAAGGTGAATGACTTGAAGACTGATTGTTTCTTTACAGAATATGTCTTCCGTCCAATTTGAGATGTTGGTTATCCAAGTAAAAACAATCTAACGTTATAAATCTGAAAAAGAAATTATATTTTAGCATAGAGAAATTGATTTGTTCCTATGTAAAATACACTATTATTATTGACCTGTACAAGAGGATAACAAGAGGAGCTGTTGCTGCATGCCACAAAGAGTGAGCGTCGAAGATCCAAAAGATTGGTGGGAAATCCGCTACTTCCAACAAAGTGACAGTAACAGTTAAAACGGTGAACCAACCGATGAAGTATGCGTGAGGTAATTTTCTATGATTTCGATACCACCATATCATTGCTACAGCGAATGTTACGAACCCTGTGTATCAAACGTTAATGGACAAAGTTATATTTCATTCCTTGATTGATAGTTCAGGTTTATTTGGATTTTAAATGATCATTGCCAAAAATTCGTCCTATCTCCAGAAATATGAAACAGAAATCTCTTATAGTGTACTGCAACTATTTTTTGATCTATCTATATATATTAGACTGGTTTCAAAAATTGTAAGATTGTAAGCTGTAAGCAGTACCTCGCTCAAGGGGTTCTTTCTGTATTTCTGCCTGCTACGTACAACATGTTTCCATTACAAACTGAATAATGATTGATTATTATTTCCCTAAGGTCGTTATAATCATTTAGACCATCGTGCGAATTTGTGTTCGGGAATTATTTTTCCACTATAAAAAATATTCCTCCTTGATATGTGCATAGATAGATCACTACAGCCCCTTTGGGCGCAATTCAGAACATAGAAAATGACTTCCAGTAGAACTCCAGGACTCGGAGTGACCCAAGGATGAGAGATACCCAAGGTTCTCTGCATCAATCTGGCAAGTGCGACGGCATGTTTCTGGCACGCGAGTATGCTGCGAAGGGTACGAATTAGTAAAGGCGTCGCACCTCCGAGAGAAAATAATTATAACCCAAAATCTTGGGTGCAGTCGCTGCAGCTCCCTATTAAGATTTTTATACCTCTTCCCCTTTCCAGTATAATTGACTATGATCTAGCTGCCTTCTGGAGCCAATAACTCGGTCACGAACAAAGTTCGTTTCTGTTCGTCAAGAAGAACGATGTAAAGCCTCGTGTCCAATGGGGACTCTTTTCAAGTACATGTAGTTACAGTGAATTCGGCACTCCTCATTCATGAAAATTGAATTCTAACTATCTTAGAGCGTTTGGCAGGGCATGGTCGCAGTCAACGCCATAAAAGCGGCAAAGATGATAATAAAGTACTCTTAAGGCCGCGTTGTGTACTTGGAGAAACGTCGTTTCCGAGTGAGTAGGACATCCGTGTAGTACGTGCCATGGGTGCTTACAATGTTTAATGATATGCTCTGCCCCTATGGTCAGAAACTTCTTGACGTAAGATGCCTGCCTTTACAGTACGCTGACGTGGAAATGGCACGCGAAATAAGACCCTCTGTGCCTGGAGTAAGTCTAGATGAGTTCAGGGAAGCAAAAGTTAGCTCCGGCTTCTTTTGAATCTCATTGGCAGTTTCCATGACGTTGAGCTAATCGCGGAAGTTCTTGAACTTTGATTTCTCCAACTGCGCTTTTAAAGTGGAGAATCTAAATGGATCAATGCACTGCCTTTACTTCTGATGTTAAGATCTAGTCCAAGGATCTCAGCTGCATTCTCTGTAGGTTCGTAAAGGAACGCTAATTGCCGACCTTATCTCAATTCCTGACGTCGCTGTAGCAAACATAATTTAGTTACAAAGTCATAAAAGATGAAGAAATCCGCGAACTCTTTCACAGCTTTGAATAGATAAGTGCAGAACGGTCGAGCTGATATGTATAATAATCTTACGTGTAGCGATCAACCCAAACGAATAGAGAAGAACAGGGCTGCATAGGCAAATATGTCAAAGATGAAGTTCGTATTTCCTTCGAAAAGCCTTTTCCACTGATGTTATGTCCTGAATGCGGATTCTCAGGCACGTCTAGATATTTGTAGGTCTCTCTAGCGCCAAGGTGTGTCACCGCTAACGGTAGCAAGTAGTCTGTACTTCAGATGAATACAACCTTAGCCTTGCATGTAGGGCTCTGCGAGGGTAGATAACCCCTTCCCGAGCTACCCCTGGGAACAACTATCGAAATTCAGAACTCAAATCCAATTACAGATGCGGTTCAAAATTATCAAACGCGCAGAGCACCCGACAATGGTTCATCAAATATCGCATTGTCCCTTAACACAGGAGTTACATGGCGCGCCTACACACTCTGAGGTGCCAGAAACACCCAGAGCTCTCGCACCTTTCACAGCAACTGCTAAGAAATCGTGCCGCTAACCTTTCGCGAACAAGAGATATACTCGGGACGGTTCCTCAACCACTGCAGGAACAAGCTGCAGACAAAAATCAGGAAGCGACATCAAGACCAACTGCTGAAACAAGGTATCCCTTAAGAGACAATGACGATTTTAGGAAAAGGAGAAACATTAACATTCAGGTTCCTCCCAAGCCCCATGATCTGGCTAAAATGTATGCTACCTTTCGTGAGGATATCTCGGAGGATTTCGACCTCTGGACAATCACTTGTACAGTTTATAACGCGGCAAGAGCTTTGGCTGATCCAAATCGAAGGTGCAAACCCACGATTAATGAAAAGACTAAAAAGCGCTTGCATCAACTAAATAAGAAGATTGGCTGGACAAGGCAAAACGCGTCCCGTATGCAGTGTGATAGACTGCATGAAATTCGGTGAGCCTTTTACGGCAAGGGTCCGAAAGTTCACTCATGAAATGAGAATCGATCATCGCACATTGGAAATGTCAAAGCTGACGACCATCAAGCAGCACATTGTTGACAAAATACGAGTACTATCTGACGCATGGAGGAGAATTAGAAAGAGGGGGGAAAATGGGTCAGAGAGAAACAAAAGTTCCCCGCTAACCCTTCGCGCCTCTTTGGCGATCCTTCTATTTTTGTCAAAAATCCAGAAATGTCCAGCATCAGTAAAGGAGGTTCTCCGAAGCAGATGCAAACACCTTCTCCGACGTATTTGTTCGTCCAACCTGTCGTCGTTGAATAACATATCTGCGACTTACATGCTTGCCGTGCCGGTTCTACTTACTTACTTACTTACTTTATTCTTTTGGGGTTGTTCCGTAGACGAAGAACGAGCTCAAGGCCCTTGATATTACTGCGCGCAAGATAATGCATATAAAGAAAAGCTTGCATATCAAGTCGTCTGTTCCACGCTTATACATCGCACGCCGTAATGATGGATGCTCATTTCTCCATTTTCAATGCCTTTACAACCGGATTATCCTATATCATCGCGAACAGTAGAGATCCTCTCCTCTCAATGGTCAGGAATCACGAAATGAATGGGGAAGAAGCGTTCCTCTACAAAGCCGCGGAGCAGGAGGCCGAGACCCTTGGCCTAGATCTAAACTTTAGAAGAGATTTTTTACTTCTAAAAGAACAGGTAAAGAAAACAGAGGTCAAGAACTCCCACAAACAGCTCGACAACAAGAAAATACGCGGAAACTTTCACAGAAATGTGAAGGACCAGTCCTTCTTGCACGAGCTAACGCTTGCTTTCCCAAAATCATCTGGACCCAATTCAGGCACAGAGTTTTATTTCCGCGCGTCATGGCGGTGTCATTTTCGCCTTAGCATACCGTGACCGCATTTTACTCCAAGAAGTTTCCAGCGATGGGAACAGAGTGTGTCATACTGTCATAAAGATACTGAGCACCTATGGCACATACTACCCGTGTATCCTACTCATGCGGAAACGACGCATCTCCATAGGTACAATACGGCCTTTAGTGTAAGTAGAGTCCAATTGTCATAAACGACGAGTACCACATTGACTGTAACTACATGTTATTGACAAGAGTCCCTATTGGACACACGCGGCCTGACATCAAACTCCCTGAATAACAGAAACGAACTATGTTCGTGATCGCCTCTTTGGCTCCGAACGACAGCAATACAATTGTCAAGGGAACTGAATGAAAAAAGAGGTATCAAGACGTTAAGAGGAAGCTTCGGCGACTCTACCCGAAATATTCGGTTGAAATCATTGTTCTTGTCATCGAAACTCTCGGAGGTACGAAGCCATCACTGGTTCGTAACCTTTGCGCCATACACGCCGTAATCCTTGGATCACTCCGTGTGCATGAGACCCATGAGGGTCCTGCCAGCTCCTTATTGTGATTTCATTGTACCATGTAATCACTCATCCCAGTGAGAGAGCCAGTGTCATTTCCCTGAATGGCAGTCGCTCCAATGGAGAAACTGCGGTGGTTGTTTAGACAATTTTTCATCTATATATAACTGTATCACAGTAGGATTCAGCACTAATATTTGATGTTGCACCTGATTTATTTATGTCACATGAGTATGGTTTCCTCGCGTTGGCAGCGTGTTTTCTATTAGCAAATTAACTATTTGTGGGCGGTGGAGTCCTCACCGGCCTAGGCCAACAGGAAGCTCGAAAAGCATACTCTTATAATATAAAATATCGTATGTCTAGGCAGCGAAGTTTTTTCACGGACTCATGCTTTTGAAAGGACTTGTCTGTCTCGCGTTTCACGCTTGTCGACGTCAAGTTCTTGCAAGCTTACGCTCGTGAAGAAAAAGACTGCTTCGCTGACATGGTGCAAAATATACTATTCTGGCATTATTAAACAAATAAAAAGTGATATGCGGAAGTATAGTTAGCATTAAAGTAAAATGTAATTACCAAGTGCAATGTTGAATTTCATATTATACCCATAATTGATTTTTCCAGACCAGAGATGGGATAAATGTGTGACAAGGGTGCTTACATACACAGAAGTGATTGCGGAAACGATTTTTAAATTAGTTGAGTTCTTATAACTTATCCTGTAAAAATGCAGAGACAAAGTTAGTTATATGTGTGCAATTACAAAAAAAAAATGTCAAAAAAAAAGCGCAGAACTGTGTACCAACAACTAAATTTTCTAGATGAAATAACATACTGTGTAACTTCCAAGTATATACACTACCGTCGGAAATTATGAGATCGATTGGCGCAAGCTCTATCCAAACTCACAGCTGGCTTTGCACCACGATAACTCAGCGAAAAAAAAACGATAGGGCATTTTAAAAAGCAAGTTGGAGGGCCTATGAAATTCTACGTCTAGTGATGTAAAACAGATTTTGTTTTTTTCCTACTGAAGAGAATACAGCACGTGATAAGTTTTGGAAAAAAAAAATTCGAGATTGAAGTTATAATAATATATAATAATAATTTCATTATTATCAACTTTTAATATTTTTGAGAGTTTTTCATATAAATAATTTATTTAAAAATTTAATGCTGAATTCTTTTGAAAAATAGTTTACTCTCGTAACAATATATCTTCATACTTATTATTATTCTAGTTGGTAAAAATTTTGAGAAATAAAAAAACCACCTCTGTGCGTGGCTTATTAGATCCTTGCTCAGCGAAGGATGATGGCAGCAGACCGGCCGAGAAGCGTGATCGTCGACTAAAACTCAACTCAGATACGATTGAACATTTTTAATCGTATCTCGGGAACCGATGGAGATTTTTTAAGTTTATTCGGCTTAAATTAAAGATAAAATGTCAGGCTCTATGTCGTATAATTTTCAGATTTTCGCAACAATTTTCCTAGGGCATGCTAGAAGTTGGAGTCGAGTTCCAAAATTTTATAAAATCTCGAATTTTTTTTCAAAACTAATCACGTGCTGTATTCTCTTCATCAGACAAAAACAAAATCTGTTTCACATCACTAGACGTGGAATTTTATAGGCTTTCCAACTATTTTTTTTCTTCTAAATGCCCTATCTTTTTTTTCGCTGAGTTATCGTGGTTCAAAGCGAGCAGTGATTTTTGATAGAGCTTGCGCCAACCGATCTCATAATTTCCGACGGTAGTGTACTTCACTGAAAGTCAGCCATTTCATGCCTACGGAGAAAGCAGATTTTTCAATTTTTCAATTTTTAATCGACCTAATGCACGGGAGAATCATGCAGCAACTCTGAGTTTTTCTGAGAGGAAATTTGGATGTTTTAGAAGTATGCAAGTTGAAAAATTAATTATAGAACCGTTGGCGGTCTGGCACTTTTGCGCCTACACCCTTTACATATTGTAACATTACCTTAATAACAAACAGTACAGTAAGGTCAGGACAGTGGTAAATGCACAAGAATAGTCCATCACTTCTGTGAAATACTTATCTCTGGCATGGAAAATGGCTGACCAGATCCAGCCATGAGTACACACCTAGAAGAAAATTAGAGTAGCTTTCAACTTGATGCAACAGATTTATTGTAATTGAATTTGATTTGACTTACTATCATGAAGTACGTCCACACGTAAAACATTGGAGCTGATGGGTGCACAGTCTTTCTAAATGTATTGTACATCTTTACGTGGGCGTAAAAATTCAACAGAGAGAATAATACTGATGCGGGCTCTTGGAGGCCGAAGATTCTGATAAATGGCCACTATAATAGAAGTTTTACTTTGCAGAAACTTTTTGTTTTCGGTATGGAAATTCAACTATTCAGTTA
>WSXT02002277.1:0-15068 GCA_011762715.2 Neuroterus valhalla
GAGATCCGTTGAAAATTCGAGATGTGAAATTTCAGACGATTCTAATACTTTCTCAATCATAAATGATGAGAATGTAACTAGTATGAAAGCAGTAAAAATTTGAATTCGAAAGTCAGAAGTAAACCACATTCTACAATATTCGAACCAACCGTAAAATCACCCGAAGTCGGACATTTGCCCACACTTTAGCTATATTCAACTATTTGTGTTTGTACGCCGCTGCTACTTAATTCGTTGGCTTAACAGTTTTGCTTGTTGGTGGTACCACTTGGTTTGTTGGAATCACAATGCGCGTAGTAGCAACCAATATTAACCAATATTTATTTTAACCAATACAGTAGCAGAGACATATGTTACAAGCCCGAAAAGTTGGCCTAACCACCTATCCTTTTAGTGGACTTCAGAGATTAATCCTAACTTCGATAACCAATTTCCTTTTTGTTGCTACGCAAACGAATAGTGTAGATATTTGATCCTAATATCTAGATATTGAATTTACTTTTCAAGCTCTAGCCTGAAAGAATTTTTTCAAAATAATTGAACCGATACTTCACTCTTAGTTTATCAAAGTAGGGCTCTTAATTGAGAAATTTTATTCAAGTATCTCCAACTTTGTCTCAATGAGTTCAACTATATTTCAATATTTTTTTTAAGTTACTAACAAAGCTTCAAGCATTAGTTACGACTATTTCGCGTGACGCTAAACATGCCCATAAATAACTTTTATGATCTACTTATGTGTCTAGAAATAGAAAATTTACTGGGATATAAATTCATCCTGATTTATGAAAAACTCGTGATCATTAGTATGAATATTAATCAAATTCATATTGAGAGAATTATTTTTTCTTCGATGAGGTTCTATATATAATTTGTTATTGGAACAGCGTTTCGAAAATTTTGTAAAAAAATATGTTGTTTACAGAAATATTTAGCCCTAATTTGCAACAGACTAGTCAAAATTTAAACTGAACCCAAATAATTTTCAACTCAACATCTGTAGTCTCGAGAAAAAATATCAATTTGATACCAAAATAATTAATTTTAACGAAATCACATTAAATTCAAACAAAATACATGGATTTTCAATTATAAGATACATTTTCATGAAATGAGAAAAGAATTTTCAGCAAACAATTCAAATTTCCAGCCAAATAGTTGAAGTTTCCACCGAGAAAAATAATCCCCTTCCTGAAGAGACGAATTAACAAAAATCCATAAATTTCCAATCAAACAGTAGATTTTTCAACTGAAAAGATTAAGTGCCTAATTAGAAGACAAATTGCTAACGCAGTAATTGAGACATCCACTAAATCAAAATAATTTTTGAACGCACAGTTTCATTTATCACTAAGAAGACCAAAATTCATCGAAATTTAGGGATTGTCAACAAAATACATACATTTCCAACCAAAAATTCAAATTTTCAAGTTATAGAAGCTGATTTTCAACAAAAAATAGAAAAGGTAAATTCTAAGTTGATAAAATCTTCTAGCGGAAAAAAAGAAGTTTCAACAGAATAATTAAATTTACAATCGAAAAGGTGAATCTCCATGCAGGTGATAAATCTCAAAAGAAATTGAATTTTCAGAAAAATATTTCTTTTTTCATCAAGCAATTCAATCTAAAGAAGAAATGAGAAATTACCAGCAAAATAGTTACATCTATAACTAAAGCAAATCAATTTTCAACTATACAGTTGTGTTTCTACTTGAAAATTATTTTGTCTACCGAAATAAATGAATTTATAACAATAACATTACATTTCAAAGGGGATCATTCTTTCACTGAAAAAGAAACGAATATTTAACGGAAAATATGAGTTTCGAATTAAATAGTGTAATTTTCTACTTAAGTAGATACATTTTTAATAAAGAGACAGAAATTTCGACAAAACAGTTAGATTCTCACCCAAATAAATTAAGTTTATTCAAAAATATACATTTTTAACTAACCTGATGAATCTTGAACCAAAATAATGAATTCTTATCAAAGTAATTCTTCATTTAACCAAGCAACAGGAAGAAGATAATTATATGCTCAAGAAAATGAGTTTGTAATAAAATAGTCCTTCTTTCAACCAAGCAGAAAAAGAAAAAGAGAAGAACTCCCAACAAAATAGTTGAATTAAAGAACAAATTAATTTAAATTAGTTCGATTTCCAACAAAACAGTTGTATTTTTGACTAGGAAGATTTTTGTTCAACAAAATACGTGAATTTTAATTTGATTATTGCAACTTTATACAGGAGAAGTTACATTTTCATTGACAAAAGAAATGAAAAAATGAGTTTATTCTCAACCACAAATATTAATCTTAAGGACCAAGAGAAATTTTCATAATCCCCAACCAAAATAATGAATTTCAATGTATGTAATTCTTCGTTTAAGCAAGCAGTTGATTTTCGAGCAAAAGGAGATTAATGATCAACAAAATAAATTTTCGAAGAAGTAGTTCAACTTCCAATGAAGCAGTTTTTGAACGAAGAGAGGTGAATTCCCAACATGAAAGTTGGATACAAGAATTGCAGTAGATTTTTCTTTGAAGGAACACATTTATTTTCAGCAAGAAAGATTCTTTCCTGAAGAAATATATAAAATTTTGATTGAATTGTGGAATTTTCTACTGCAGAAGTTACATTTTCAATGGGATTTTTTTTTCGAATAATTCAATTTTCAAACAGGAGAATCTGCTTCCAAACAAAAAGATACATGATTCTCAATTGAATAGTGAAATTTCTGCTGAAAAGATACCAATAAAATCGGTTGATTTGCAACTAAAGGAATGAACATTCTACTAAAATGAAGTATCTTCGCGAAAAAGCATTTATTTCCCACAAGATAATTTGACTCCTAATCAAAAAGTTGAATTTTTATGCAAAAAAAAGATGAATTTCGAACATGTGATATATGATATTTGGAATTTCAATCATACAAGATTTCAATTTCAAAAAGGAGACTGTCAAATTTAAGAATAAATAATGAATTTCCAACAAGACAATGGAATATTTAACCAAGCGGAATAATTTTTCAACAAGCAGTTGCAAATTCAACTAATAAGGATGAAATTTGTTATAAAACCGATTGATTCATAAAATGAGGGGGGGGGGGACTTTGAAGGAAAAAGTTGGATTTCACATAGACAAATTCTTGTACAAGAGAGAAAAAAAAATCAATCGAATCGACGGATTTTTGAACATACATTTCAGCCTCCATCCGGGAAGGATAACCCATAAACTATATTCTTCAATTTTCAAGAGAAGAATTGAATTTAAAACCATATGATTAATTCCGCAAGCAGAAAAGATGAATTTTCAACGAAATAAGTGATATTTCGAATTTCAACCATAGAGAATTTGAATTTGAATGTGAGACAGTTGAATTTGATAATAAAAGATAAATTTTCAACACAATAATTTAATCATCAACCAAAACAGATTAATTTGCTACGAAGTAGTTGCATTTTCAACCGATGAGGATAAGATTCATAACAAAGGAGATTGATTTCAAAAATAAACCATTGAAGTTCAAGAAGAATAGTTGGATTTCACATTCAAAAAATTGTTAAATAAGCAAGAAAAAAAATCTCAGTCGAAGTCACGAGTTTTCAAGCAAACAGTTTCATTTTTAATCGAAAAAGTCCACTCATCAACGATGTTGTTGGATTTTTATAAAAGAAAAAGAAAATTTCAATCATTTAATAAAATTCACTAGGGTGAATAAAGGTCAAATTTGACCTTTATGCATTGCTCCAAAAATGTAGTTTCACGATCCTGGGCATGCGTGGTACAGTCCACATTATTGGCTCGGATAGTCGGTTTCAGAAGAAAGGCTTGTTTCCCCTGCAGTCAATTGACCAAGCGGGGACTATATGAAGACACGTGTGGCAAGTACCTCATACGGCAAGTCTCTCCCGCAGCAAGTCTCTCTTGCGGCATCTCTCCGAAGTAAATTGCCAATTCCGTGGCAAGCCTATCGACATGAAATTGTCTATTCGCGGCATCTCTCCCCTTCTAAAGTGTCAAAAGTGCAGCATCTCTCCCTAACTTGGATTACCATTTTAAGCTATGTGACCTATATTATTTCGATGAACAGTCACAGGGGAGCCTTTTCGCTGCCCACAAGACTTGAGAAAAGAAGAAGGTATTTGACCCACGTCATTTCTATGAACAATATCTCGCCACTTCGAATTTTTCTAGGGTGAGAGATGCCGCACTCTTGCAACTTTGGAGGGGGGTATATGCCACAAGTAGACAATTTTGTTTTGAGAGGCTTGCCACAAAATTGGCAATCTACCCAATGCCATTAGGGAGACGTGCCGCAAGGGAGATTTGCTGCAGGGAAGTCTTGCCACGTGTTACTTGATATGGACGCAACCAAACCAGTGATATGGAATTTCTCGGAGCATGCGCAGTTTCGAAGGGGTTTTATTCTTGGAGCATTGAAAGGTTTCAGGATTTCCAAGCCACAGTAAGCAATCAGATGAATAAATCATCACACCTATTGGGAATGTGAACTTGCATTGCAAGATCTGACGGCCACCTATCGAACTATCCAACATGGCTGCCGCTAGGCTTGACGCAGCATTGTTTACAAGCGTGTTGCACTTGATTGAACGCAATACTGATCAATTATATGCCAGATTAGTTAGTTAAGAGTAAACGAGAAGTTATGAAAGATAATATAAAAGTTGAAAAATGAAATTCTCGCGGAACCATAGAAGAAGGAAATGATGTTTGCAAAGGCAGTGTGTTCTGTGTTGTCAATTGTAACTGCAAAACAAAAATAACACTAATTTGAGTTCCCACAAGGTACCAAAATTTGGTAGTGGAACTGTTACAGTGAAAAGTATGATTGGAGAAAGAATTGTTATTAATAAAGGTTCAGAGTAGTTCAGAATGATATGCATGATGTAGCCCTGCGGCAGCCATGTTTTATTTTTATACAGCAGCGCCTCTTTGCCCGCGGTGGACGTTTTTTTTAATACTTTTCATTATAAATATAGTGAAAACTTCCAGCTAACTTATTATTTTAGAAAAATTTGTTTCTATTGCCAAATAATATTTGCTTCATTCACCTAGCGGCATTTGTCCTAAGCTGCTGAATGCTCATTCAAGAGAAATTTCTCCTTTAGAATGAATAATTAAATAAATCATCTTTCATGATCTACATCAATGTTTTTTCTCATAGATTTCATGGACATTCAATGCACTAAAACTGTGTTTACACTGAAATTAGCACATTATTAAAACAAACGTCTGATAAAAATTAATTGATTGAAGATTCGTTGTTCAATATACGTTTCCTTTTAATTTATTAGATCCAAAAAACATTTTCTCAATTCATCTAACTATTCACAATGATCTTGTTAACTCTTAGAAACTGAAAAAAATTTCCCTTGATTTCATGAACAGTTATTTTTCTAGGGATGATATTTCTTTTGCGGAAAGAATATACGAGACTGAAAAATCCTTGGTTCAAAAAAAAATCAGAGGAACACTTTCCTTCGAATCAAGTAAATATTTTCTCCAGTGTAGCATTGTCTTCAGAAATGAGGATGTAAAGTGAACGAGCTGGAGAAGAGAGCTTCAAAGGTGAGCCGAAGCATCTAAGCATGTAATGTTACAAATTAGCAGATAATCAATTAGCTCGAACTTCCGGCGTGCTTAAGCAAACAAATGACAGAACCGGCTTGCGGCTCGTAAAATTTTGGGTAATTAGAAGGCTCCTGGTGACGCTGGGCGGGCCCAAAACAAGCCGGTCCTCTAGACCTAGGGCCCAGTCCTTGTAAAAAGCGGGCCAAGTTTAATTTCACCTCTACTCACTCGCGAAGAGAAGAGAGGACAAACTGGGAGATCCGAATTCCAAATATCATCGGAAAGAGGCGGATCTCAATTCCAATTCTCGAAAACAGAGTTCGAAGGTGCTACTCTAGCGAGGTGGGACTTTGGGATCATGATGAATGTTTGGGTCTCTTTTTGGGCAGGAAGAGGAAGTCCAGCTATTCGCGAAGCTAGAACATGATAAGTATTGACTCTAGTCCTAGTCTAGTCCTGAAATCCTGGATCTGTGGCGCCAGGACTCTAGAAGCGACCTTTTGCACAGGACAATCGCGCATTAAGGCTATCATTATCCACATCTGCCGCTCCTTTGTAATTACCACAACCCTAAACGGCATATTCCGTCATTTTTATGTCTTACAATCAGTCTTTGTTTCCGTGCCCTGGAGTCATTGTATCGTCGTTAGGCCCCGTAGTTTCGAATTAGGATATAAAATATTTCGCTCCTTTTTCGGGACTGGGTCTGCCCGATTACAATACAGATATAAGTTCTGTTGAATCAATGAAACTTCCATGGAATCAAAGAAATGGTTGTAAAGATGTGCGGTCGAAGAAACGTTTATCTGATTTGAACAATTTTTCAAATATTACTAAGGTAAATATTTCAATTATTTGGACGGAACATTTTTCCATTGGAGAAATATTTCGTTTCTTAAGTTGTGCTAAAATTTTGAGAAAAAGTTCGAAGCATGTCCATCTGGCCTACTTTTGTTTTTATGTCACTCAAATGCTACAATTGAATTGTTTTTGCTTTAGCTAGAAATCGAAAGCCCTGTCCTTAGTTACATTCGAAATTATAACAGATCAAAATTGGACCATTTAAACAAAATAAACATTCAAATGAGCAACAGGCAGATACCCTTATGTATTTTGAATCCTTCTCATAAGTAGGAACACAATATTTATATAACTCACATCATAAAACCACTACATATGTAGCATGCAATTAATCATCATAAAATCTGTTACATGCTCATGAAGATGAGAATAAAAAGCAATTCTCACTAAAAATATCTTTTAACAGAAACAAAATGTAACCAGATTTCACAAATCCAAATTATACTTCAAGCCAGTTTATATGGATCATCCCTGATAGCACGGAACGTTTCAAATGTCCTACCTTCGAAACGTTCAACCGTCATCTCCCAGGAACATCCTGTTGGAACTATAATTGTTATCAGAACATCAAATATGACATAAACCGTAGGAATTGGTAAAAACGGTTGTCATTTTAAAATATGGATACCGCATTATAGTGTAGTACCCGTGGTACTTTGTATTCAAAAATTTCTGTGAAAATGTAATAACATTAGAACCAAAACCTTCTAATAGAACGTTCTAAAGGAAGTCAATTTGGAACATACAGCTGGAACGTTTTCAGAACGTTCCGTTTTTTTTTTAGGAATCCCAGTGGGCACAAACTGCAACAGACGTTTTTGAAACGTTCAGAAAACATTGTGAGTTAGGCGAAATAACGTTCCAAGAAAGTGCAATGTTCCTAATACGTCCTAAAAACGTTTTTTGAACATAATACGTTTTTGGAACGTTATTCAGCCTAACTAGGGGCGTTTTCTGGAACGTTTTACAAGCGTCTTTTGACGTGTACGTCCAATAAACGTTTTTAGAACGTTCTATTTACGTCCTCAAATTCCGTGCCCACTGAGATTAAATAGATTTGTACAACAATTGCACAAACACCGTAGTCGACCAAACCAAATTTTCATTCTTATGTATACTGTATGGTTTTACCTATTTCTGATCAAGGCCTCAGCAGGAAAAAAAGAGAGGGCAGGGTTAGTTTAGTTATGCTGTTTCAGCTATGCTTTAGCGAGAACTTGTAACTAAGCACTGACGAGACCAGCTGTTTATAGCCCGCTTTCAACTATTCTAACCCTTTTTTACCTCTAGTACGACTGTACAAACTTCAAGGAAGAAACTTCTAATAATGGCGAGATGAATAAGCAAAACCAGAAGAAGAATTCCCAACAAAATAGGTAAATTTCTAACTAAACAAGATTTAGTTATAAAAATTCCTGGTAGTTGATCCTGAAAACCAGGAATTTCAGATATCAACTCGTTGTTGGATGCTAAGAAGGAATTCGAATGATGTTTCCCCCTAATTATTCCAAATTCATTGGATTTTAAGAAACATTTTCCAGTGGAGGGAAAAACCAAATGGAGTAATTGAGTGTTATTCGAAAACAATTTTTTTGACTACAAAGAAACTAATTCAAATTAATTTCAAGCCAATTCAACTGAAAAATATGAAATTTCTACGACAAAAGATAAGACTAGGAGAGAAAATTATCAATAAATGATATAAATTTCCAGTCAAGAATAATTTTTTAGTCAAGAAGCCTACAAACTTCATTTAAATTGTTGAATTTCAGAATGAAAATAGCAAATCCTCTCTGAAAACGTTCAGTTCTCAAACTGGAAATATAAATTTCAAAAAATGAAGATCCTTTCCAATGAAATAGAAGACTTTCCAAGTCAAGCAGAAGACAAATTGGGCTCTAATAGTTGAAACTTTCTGCAAAAAAATATACATATAAGTCAACAAATAAAAAGTATTACAGAATTGTGGAATCCTTTCTCGAAAAAGAAGTTCCCGCCAGAAAAAAAAATTTGATTATAAACAGTTGAGTTCCAAGCACGAGAATAATTATATTTAACAAAAAGGCTGGTTTCTAATCGAATTGGTAAATTTTTGTTCAGGGAAGATGTAATTTTTATAAACCATTCTAATTTCAATCCAAATATATAATTAATGCGCTTGAAATGTTCTTCCCAAACAAATGGTTGAACCCTCTACCAAAAAGTTGTATTTTTAACGGAAAAGATTTTCCAGTTGGGGAAAAAAATAGCTTCCAAGTCTTTAATTGTCTCAAGGAATCGAATTCACTTTTTCTCAGAATTTTTGTTGAAACCCTGAATCAGGTTTCAAACACTGATTACACCGCAGAAAATCTACGTTACAAAAATTCAAAAACCAAGGGTCACACGGTCCAAGAATTTACCAACATAGTAAGCGCACAAAAACGAAATATCAATGTTATGTTCTCGGAGAAAATGTTTTTCGTAACCGTTTAAAAATATTTTCTAAAAGTCAGACACATAAGCCTGTCAACAACTTTTCAAAATCATTTCGAAAACCTCTTCATTCTTAACCGTAACAATTACTGTCTGAATTATAACGATTGCTGAACCTAAAATGCATGGATGTGCCCCCACTTCAAATTTTGTGATCGCTACAATCCAGATGATATTTAATAATACCATCAAGCCTAATCCCTTTCAGGGAAATCTCAACTCGTTTACACTTTATTATTGTAAACGAATTATTATTGGTTAAGTTGCAAGCTGAGGAGGAGCTGAGGAGTTTTATTAAAATGAAAATAAAAAAATAGATAATTAAATTTTCTCATGACCACAAAAAATATGAAATTGCATTTGAAATAAATATTAGAAGTAACTAGAGAGCTGTTATGTCCAACTTGTAAAAAAATTGTGTAAAGGCTTCTAAAAACATTATCTCTGTGTTATTCAAAACGAGTAAGATTTTCTGAACCAAAAAAAAAAATACATCTTAATCAATCTTTTTGTATACCTTCTGATATACCAGATGTATATGAGCATTTTTTAAGTAAATTATCAATAATAATCTACAAATGTACAGAGCTGATACAGCTTGTGCTAGTTCACAGAGACTCTTTTTTTTTATTCCTGTTTTTTGTTTTGAATTAGTTTTTTCCAGACATTTCCTATCTTCCGGTTAGAACCAAAGCTCAGCTTTTTTTTCGAAATAACTTGAGACTAAAATGTCAATGGTTGATCTATGCTACCTTTTTACAATAATTGGAAACTGTTTTAATACCATTCACAAAATTTTAGTCTTTCACAATTTGGATAGAATTTTCTATCATATCTTTTATAATTCCTAAAAATTTTTTGAAAAATTGGGATAATAAATATTCGTTTCTGAAAATAAACTTTTAGTATTGTAGTAGATGAGCACCAGCGGTGGCGTTGCAAAGTGCTCTTGTATAGTTATTACTTATTCTCATGAACTAACAATTTCAAGCCCCTACGTATTACCTTCAGGTTTACAAAGGAAAAAACACTTGCTTTCTTGCAGGCTGAAAAAAAATCATTAAAAAAATGGTGACGTACAACATTCACTTTATTCATATTCTGATGATCAATAAAAAGAGCATAGAAATGGATGGTAACCGTGAAAAATGCAAACATTTTTCCCCTTTTCCCTCAGTAAATATTTGTACTGCGAAAAAAATGTGTACTTCATCATTCACGATCACAGAATTTTCCAATGTTGTGCTGCTTATATGAACGGATATATAATAATTTTACACTAACCTCTGAATGTGTCATCTTAGTCTACATTTGAACACCCCTAGGAGAATAATTTTAAAAACAATTTTTGAACTAACGAATTGTTTATAACACTTTCTCACTTCTGTACAAAACTCGTTGTGTTGGGTCATGTCAAGTAAAGTTGAAAAATTGATAATAATATTGTTTTATCACTTTGGAGCAGACATTCTTTCGCTGTAGATTTCGATGATATATTCTTAGTTCGTGTGCAACTTTCATGTTTGCCCATGAAATCTGCAGCACATTAAAAATGCTGTAATTGTTCTGAGAATGGATTTAAATAAATTACCTAGGAGTTATTCTGGAGATTATATGCCAATAGTTTCGATTTGTTGATTAGACTTTTAGTTTGTTTATAATTATATAGAAAAGTTAGAAATCCACTGATATACAAGAGACATCTGAGTTGCATCTTATGGTTCCGTCGCTCGTGAAAGCGTGAGAGTATGTCGGCCGTCGCTGTTGAACATCGTTCATGAAAGTCAAATATAGTTTCTAGTCACTTTTTCGTAACGAATAATGGGACCAAACTCTTTCTAGGGACTTTTGCTCATACAGTCTTATAAAGTTGATCATTAAATTCCATATTATTTATAGCACATTTAATACTTGCTGATTCAAGATAGAAACTCATACTTGGGAAACCCGTAGAGCCATGAAGAAGAATAGACTTACACAAATAAAATACTTGTCCATTAGGTGCCAATATTGGCTCTAACTTTTTATTTCTTATTACCCTAAATCCTGAATTAAAACACTTGCTGTCAACTAAAGATTGGATTGAAGTGGATATCTATTGAGAATTTTGTTCCTTCTTCAGAATCAGAGAAGTTCATAAACAAAGATAAAAGGTATAATTTTCCTCAATTTCTTAAGTCACCCATGAAAACGGGAAATGAAATGTATTCCAAAAACTGAAATCATAGATTATACTAGTGTATTAAATTTGCCGATATGATTTCTGTACTATTATTCAGCTTACGTTTGAGGATTGGTGTTTAGCTGTGAATGTACCAAACAAATCGAAGTTATTTCTGGAACGGGCCGGATTTATTTCCTGTATGCTGATTATTATACATTCAATTCATATTTATACCTCCAAGGTTTGTTATAGACTGAACTGTCTGAATCAGTTTCAAGCTTTGTGGATTCTCTACGACTAAGGGATCTTTTTTGAGGAGACAAGATCATGATCTTAGATTTAAAAATTTAGGTCGAGAATCTATATTTAGCCGTTAAGTCTAGAAAGAAATTATATTTAAATTTGGAAGGAACAAATGGACTAACATAGTACTAGTATGTTTTGTTCACCTTTTTAAGAACATGCTCCTAATACGTTTTAGACGACTTGCATTAGAGATAGTAACAAGATCAATAATTGCATTATGCATTAATGCATTAGGTCGTCATGCATTATGCATATATGACTTTTAGATATAAATCTATTTCTATAAAGTCAAGATAACTATGGATGACAAATCACAGCAGGGTAAGGCGATTCCGATGATTTCCTATCATCTATTGCATTACAAAGAGTATATCTTCAACACTCTTACAAAAGTGTTGAAATATACTAACCAAATGAACTTTGAGTCTAGAAAAGTTTGTAGAAGGAATGAGATTTGTTCCCGTTCGATGATTATAACAGTCATGTATAAAACTTCAAGGTTTGTTAGAAAACGAAACGTTTGAACCAGTTTCAAAGTTGTTTCCCTACAATAGAACGATGTACTACTACTCCTCCAACTTGATGATTGTGCCTCGTTTCAGTTTATTTTTTTAGAAGTTAGTCCAAAATTGACAAAACTTTTTTTCCATTAAGGTTTTTTCTCATGTTTAACTCTACGCACTTTGTGTTTGCAGAGTAGACATTCAATAGATAGAACTTGCTCTTGTAAATTAAAGTTGATAAACTCGAAATGTCTTTGGATGACAAATCAGAGCAGATTAAGGTGAACTCAATCAAAAACCGATTGAGAAGGTATATGGGGGTCGATACGATGGGTTAGTATCAAGGTGTACATCCCGATTCAGAACAGGAGTAAGGAAGGATCTTATCTCTAAGCTTCCAGTTTCGACGGTCCTTCATCTCGTGATCACCCTCTGGGTAATGTTCTTTGAGGCCGCCGCGGTGCACCAACCACGCCTCCTCCACGGTTCCTCCGTCCTTTACGCCCTCGCGGTTTTAGTACATTTTTTGCTTTTCCTCATGGCTAGCTCTCGAAGCCCGGGAGCGATCTTGAATCTTCCACGAGGCTTCAGTTTCAGTTTCGCAAACAGCCCGATGTAGCGATTTCTACATTTTTATAGCTGCTCGAATCGGTAACATACTTCAGCTTGCAGAATAGAAACTTTTTTGATTTTTTTCCGTGGTCCGAGACTGATAAACTAAACTGAAATGTTGTGCCGACAGATGAAGAGCATATGTCATATTGATAAGGTACTTCTGATACTGGCTTTTATAATTATTGGTAAATAGTCTTTACTGTTGTAGGCCTTGCTCCTATTCCGTTAAGGCTTATTCTTAGTTGACTATACAAACAAATTTTCAACAAAATCTCACATTACGCATTCATCTTTCAGATATTTTATTCTGGATCCTAATTTTTGATAGCAGGTTGAATTTTGAACTTCACATCATGACGTCATGATTACATCAAACCTGTGAACATAATTCAAAATGACGCGCTTCTCTGGTGTATGAACTTCAGCACGATGAATTTAGTCTTGTCATTCTAACCGTGATTTTGTAGATTGTGGTTGTTTATTATTTAATTCGAGAACACGACTAACTCAAAATTTTGCTTGAAGTATCAGAAAGCTTTCCTTGGTATTTTGAATTTCTCCAGATTATATGTTGTTTCTGCTAATAAGACCCGCCGGCAAAAGGCGAAAACGTCACTCTCAGCCAATTTTTGTAAAATTTTATTGGTGGAAATGAAGATTTTGAAGAATTCTTTCGGATTCCATTTTTATTCATTTTTTTCTCCATTCATGTTGAATTTCTTTAGCATAAAAAAAGTTCCGCATCCGGTAGATGTCATCGCATGTGCGCCAAAAAAACGCAAAATTAGAAATATACTGACCACTGCAAACTGCACTGCGTAGAACATACACAGACACACACAAATCCACATATAAAAATGAACAAGGCTTTAAAGAGTATAAATCTCTAGAGACAGTGATGTCTGTGGCCAAAGGCACTTTCAGGTCGCTAAGAAAAGGAAGGAAAAATCCCTACTTTCCACGACGGCTGTCAATCAAACCTTTTTTCTATTGTCCTTCGTAATCACAAATATTTATCTCATTCGAAAATTGAGAGTCACAGAATTTAAAATCTTTTCTCCTGTCACCAACTTCTAGATTTATTCGTAAAATGAACGACATGTACGATCCTCAACAACCTGTTGCGTGATGTTGCAACTTTTTCAAAGTTTGAGACAAATTCAATTTGGCACATGGCTATATAGGTTTAAATGTTTATCATATTCTGATGATCCTAACTCGGGTATAACCATAAAATGTGTGGATTTCCCGCATTGTATACCTACCGATAAAAACAGCATATTTCCGTTAGATGTTGATTTACATAAAAACTTATCAGCACATCAATATTTCACTATAATGATCGATATCTGAACCACAATGACACAGATTTTATAACACACTACACGAAAATTTGCTTCTCCTACGGGGAATCCCATCTATTCATTTGGTACCAACATGGCGAATATTGATAACGTTGGAACTCACGAATTCCATCCATTCTCAAATCAAAATCCTTCTTGAGTTTTTTTCCTTCATTTTTATTAATATCATAATGTCCTTCCTTGGCCACTATCGTCCTCAGATTTCACGTGCTCCTCACAAATGATAGATACAGCGGATACCAAAATGGCGCCTTTATCCAAACTCGCTAGGATGACTACACACAAACGTTAGTTGCGCTTGGAAATTGAAAACCAAGAGATCCATGTCACATGCGAAAAAGGGCAATAAGCAAGATTTGCCGAAACACGAGGACTATCAGAACAGGTGTAACGCGTTGCAGTAGTAGGCACCAACTGATCTCACATAACAACGCCGGATAAAATTGTTGCGTTTCCACCAAAAATTATCCTCTTTTTTTTCAGGGTGAAAAGTACAAAATTGTGGTAATTTAGCCCCCGCCAAGAACCGAGCGGAGGCATCGAACGTCCGGGAGACCATATAAGTGAGGGGAAGAACGGGGGCCTTTTGCTCGTGCACTAACAACGCGGGACAATTATGGTTTTAGCTGAGGTTAATAGCAATAGCTAAGGCGGCTTCACAGGATTGACGCTCCTTCTCCGCTTACCATTTATTTTATTGTTTTCGTACAAACATTTTGGCATTTGAATTGTTTCTCTAGTGTAATTTTGAATGTGCCAGATTTTCTCAATGCATTTTTGAAATAAATCCAAACGTCCTTCGAGGTATTTTCTCGAAACGATACTAGGTCCGAAGTGGCCAGAGAGTAGCCTCGTTGTACTGGCTCTTGTGAACTCACCTCGTGCTTAAGCGTCCGAGAGGGGCATACTATGAAATTAGTATAATCACGATCAAAATTACTCGCGCCACGCGGCACAGAACCACCAACCGCTGCTCAAATAGCCCGCCCCGCGGTCGCCAATCAGAGGATACGGCGGCCATGTTGCGCAGAAATTGATGCGCACTAGTAGCCACAAATTACCGCAAAAGTGGATAATTTTCACATGCACGGATCTCCTCTCCTACCGAAGCACTGATCTCTATATACTAACTGGATGGTGTATTAGGTAGGCTGGTTTGTTCCGAATTGATGCCATGTCAAGTC
>WSXT02002288.1:0-15066 GCA_011762715.2 Neuroterus valhalla
AATATCGCGTTATTTGAGTGCAACACGCATGTAAGCAATGCTACGTGTTCCCCATAGGCAGCCATGTTGGTTAGTTCAGGTTAGTTCGCTCGATGGCCATCAGGTCTCGCATCGCAAGTTTAAATTCCCAATAGCTTGATAGAATTGCCACTTGCAGAAAGAGACACAACAGTGTGACGCAGCAGACATGGAAAATATCGATAGATATCGTTAGAAGAAGAAAGTATCGATACCTTTCGATACGGACGTGTATCGATATGTATCGATATTTATCGATACTTCTTCCATCACCACACCATCTTCTTCAGTGATCGAGTAATGTAGAAAAATATAGTAACGCAGTAGAAAAACAGATAAAAAATATCCATGTTCTGCGATTTGCTCATGACTTTGATCATTTTCATTGTTAAGTGAGAAAGTGTGAATGAAGTGCAAGGAATAAAACTGCTTCAAAAATGTCGCGCCATCGGGACGTTCGCTGTATGAATTATTCGGATGGTAAGCGTATGTTCCATTGAGGTTATGCAAGGTGAAGTTTGCAACAGATTTCCTAATTTTCATCATATTTATCTAGAGCTGTTTTCGAGTATTTTTATTTCTAAAACTGTGTGGTAAAAAACGAGATTGGGTATATTGTGATAATTTCAGATTGATTATCAGTTTTGTTTTGGCAGATTACGAAGGTTATGATGACGTTTATGGACATTCTGTCGAAGATGAGTACTGTGTTTCTCCTGGAGGTAAGTTAATCAAATTATTGAATAAAGTTGATTTAGTAAAGAAATTTAAATGGAAATGTAAACTGTTTTGAATATGTTATAATCTCGAAATCAATTTAGATATTTTTATCTTCGACAGATTTGAATCGAAACTTATTCAGTTGCTATAATTTCAAACATTTCTCAATGTTGACATTATTCAACTTTTGAAAGCTTCTCGCATATTTACTATTGTTTAATTTGCATCGATGTTCTTAAATAATGAAATTTCAATTACTTTCCTTGCGAATTTATAAAATTTTAGAGATTTTCGAATGACGATTTTTTCGAAATGTTATCTCGCAGACAATGAAAGAATAACATCTTTGAAACATTTAAATTCAAACTCATCCAATTTCAAATGAAAAGAAATTAAATGCTTATTGTCCTATTTTCGAACTTTGAATTAAAAGTTTTCGAACTCCAAACATTTGACAAAGTCAATTTTTAGCGCCTCTATTAAGAAGTGATGTAATTTGAATTACTCTTCGATAGAAATTGTCCCATTTGAAAAATTTGAGCTGAAAATGATTCAACTTTGAACGTTTTTGAATAGAGAATTATTCCACTTTAAATCATTTTAACTTGAAGTTTTCCTAGTCCTCAAATTTGGATATAAAATTATTCACCCCTGAAGGTTCTCAATTTGAAATAACTCAATTCAAAATTGAAATTACGCATGGGCATACTTAAAATGTCAAATTATTCAATTTTAAACGCTTTTGAACAAAGATCTTTTCCAAATTTTATCATCGCAAATTCAATTCTAACATTTTCATCTTTGACAGATTCCAGTTCAAAATATTCCGAACTCAAATTAAAACTGAGGTTGAATGTTCATTTTCCTTCCTTCGATCACTGAACTGAAAATTCTTTTATTTCCAACATTTCATAAATTTTTAATTACTCTAATTCTGAGTGGGCTTCTATTTGGAATTGTTCCATTCGAACAGTTTCAATTTTCAATTATTTATTTTTCAACGCTTTTGTTCAGAAATTATTAAATTTTAAATCATTTCGAAAAATTTTAATCTGGACAGATTTTCATTCGAGTATATTCAACCCCAAATTAAAAGAGTTTGAAAGCTTGTTGTCAAATTCCAATACAATCAAATTTTCAACGTTTTTATTAGAAAATAATTAGAAAATATTTCACTCTTGATCATTTCAATTTGCAGTCATCCCATTTCTCAAATTTCATTATGAAATTATTCATTCATGTGAACTTTCAATGTAAAGCCATTTAATTTAATATTGGAGAAATGCATTTGCAAACTTTCAATCTGAAATTAGTTGATTCCAACTTAAGTTTAATTTTATTCAAAGAATTCGAATGATTCATTCCTAAACCTTTATTGGAAGATTGTTTGATTTCGAACATTTGATCAATTCTTAACTCTTCCAATTCTAACAGATTTCGATTTGGAATAGTTCATTTTCAAGGCTCTCATCTGAAAATGATAAAATTTCAATAAGGATGGTCAGTTGGTCGTGGGG
Organism: Neuroterus valhalla; assembly: GCA_011762715.2. Taxonomy (NCBI): domain Eukaryota; kingdom Metazoa; phylum Arthropoda; class Insecta; order Hymenoptera; family Cynipidae; genus Neuroterus; species Neuroterus valhalla. The sequence continues at coordinate 2,256 of WSXT02002288.1, forward strand.
GCTAAGACATAAGCTTTGGGCCAACTTCGTATGGTTGCGGGTTCGATTCCCGGCTCGCCAGTGATCTGTATAATACACGGGATAGTGTATGGCACTATCTTCCATCCAGTGTATTATACAGATCAGTGCGCCTTGCTCTCTGGAGAAAATTTGTAAAGGAGAGTTTACTAGTAAATATATCTCTGTTAGAAAATAGAGAAGAAGTGTAATGTAAAGACTCTCAATCCCGTAAAAGGGAGAGAGTATAAACGAATATTCCATCTGAAAATTTCCATGACTTTTCTCTTGAAATTGTCCCGTTCGGTTCTCATTCGAATCTTGAATAATATATGTGTGTTGTTGTTGTGTTTTCTAACTTTTTCCCGGGTCTTCTAAATAGGTCTTAGATCGATCTAGAATTTTGCTCAATTTTTGTTCACAAAGATTAGATTTATGGAACACTTCTACTTCAGAAACCTGAAATAAACAAATTTCGCCCCATTAGCAGAAAAATGAGCGAATTTCGCTTAAAAATCTTGATTTTATCATTGCTTTTCTATGTTATCTGAAATAATGCACTGCGCAAGTATAATTTTTGACAAATAAAAAATTCTGATTTTTTATTTATACATACATATTATTTTCAGCCGAACAATTTATGTTTGATAGAAATAAACAGGCCGACATTTCCTCCTTTTTGACCGAGCCTAAAATCGCAGAGGACAATGAAGAAGAACTCGAGGATCAGTCTGAAAGTTTTAAGAGTCCTGCCCTCTCAGAATTGGAATCTGCCAAATTAATGTCCTGTATCGAAACGATTAGAAATGTTGTAGGTGACGCAGTTCCCGAGTCTGAACTCAAGAAAAAAATAATAGAGTTAGACTATAATTCAGAAGCTGTTCTGGATAATATTCTTAGTTCTGCATCAGAAAAAAAATCTGCAGGTACGTTTCAAGTCTAAAAAGATTCTGACTTATGTTACTATTGACACCATTTTGACAAACATCTCACTAATATGTGGCGTGATATAAAAAAATCATCCTAACAGCCCTGCGTGAAACTTTTCAGGGAACAAAGAAAACAGATTAAATGTTCCGATTTTTGTGCAAATTTTATTTTGAACTAATTTATAACCGATCTCATTCGATACAGAATTTTTTCCTGTATTCGAATCATTAAAAACCTGCAAATCGATTTTTATTGCTGTCGGGTCGATTTTTCTATACCACGCCACATATTATAGATTTATAAATTCAAAACTTCAGATTCATCTATTCTTCATTATTTTCCTTCTCAGGCTTCAAATTGTAGGATATTTTCGAGTTCCTGAAAAATTCCTCAAAATTTGACCACTTTAATAAATCAAAATTCTAAAAATGAACGATGAACAAGTTCATATCTCAATCGCACTGCTCTGAGTTTTTATATTTTCCATGTGAAGGCCTGAACTGTCGATATATTTTTAATTGAATGTCTTTCGAAAATTGAAAAAACTTGAAACTGAATAATTCCAAAATAAATCGGGCTTAGAATTTGCCTAATGAGTTCTATAGAAATCTGAAGAATCTCTATAGATTGCAAATTATCAATGTAATATGGAATTCATTTACACTAATAGCACACAAAATATTAACGGATTTGAGAATGATTTGTTGTGACTCCAAGTTCGCGCCCTGATCCCAAGTGATCTCATTCCGTTTATAGCAACAATAACAACTGATCCTTTTTAATTTTACAGAACAACAGCTACCAAAAAGCCCTTTGGACTTCCCAATAGGTATGATTGAAATTAATATATTACAGTTTCCTATAACTTTATCTACAATTCGAAATCTCCAAATTTTGACCTTGTGATTTTCTGTTTCATGTGCTGTTCCCGTTTGCTGGCAAGGTAAGGTCTTACACCTAATAAAATTGCACCAGATTTTACAATTCCTAAGCTAACTTTTGAAAAACGAACAGATGTTGATAAAGATCAAAATCAAACCGAGATCAAGAATCCAATTAGCTCTTTGAGTAGTTTAAAAACCTTCAGTAGTTTAAAGTCTTCAAATTATGTTAATGCCGCCAAAAAACCTTCATCCCTCTCTGAAATGATTTCGAGTCACAAGAAATCAAATTCTCCGATGCTTAATGGTCTTGGCGGTTTGAAATCTTCAAAAATAGATACCGAAGTCCCACACTGTTCTTCTCTTGCTGATTTGATTTCGAATCACAATAAATTCAATTCTCCTATGCTCAATGGTCTTAGCGGTTTGAAATCTTCAAGAATAGATACTAAAGTCTCACAGTGTTCTTCTCTTGCCGATTTGATTTCGAATCACAAGAAATTAAATTCACCTAAATCAACAACCGATTTTCCTCATAATTTGAGAACTTCACAAGAAGACGGCTTAAATGCGAAAAGCTTTTTAAGCAAAGAAAAAGAGAATTTTTTCCCGAAAGGGTTGTTGAACTTGAAGAATAATTCTTCATACAATACTTTAAATACGATTCTGAAGAACGTTGCATCCTTAAACTTGGATCAAAAAGACGATGAAAGAGCAGAAATTAAGGAAAAGAAATTGAATTTTGAAGCAGATGATGAGTGGGAAATTGATTTAAGTTCGGCTTTAAAAACTGTGGAAATAGCAAACCCTAAAAGTTCGAAAGTGGAAGATTCTTCAACCAAAAGCAAACAATATTCTACAAATAAAGCAACTTTAAGTGGCTCAAATTTAGATTCCATTTGCTCTTTCAATTTAGATAGTTTACGAAACGCGGAGCTCCAATACGGTCTTAAAACAGCGTCTCCACTAGGAAAAGTTTTGTGTAGAAGGTGGAAATCAAAAAAACCACACGCGAAAAAGAAAGCTTGGTATTTTCAAACTTCCCCACATGTTGCACGATTTGATTTTTCGGAACCATCCCCGGATAACAAAATTCTTCAATATTTGAGAAAAAAGATTTAGCGACTTTGCAATTTTGCAACTTGACTTATGAACTTTTGTGGACTTTTGCAAAGCTCAGAGAAAATTTTGAAACTTGTAATATTTTTGTATATAGAAAAAATTACTTTATTTTTATCAATTTCAAAACATTGTATGTTTTCATTATTTTATTATGTTTCAATTATGTATTCACAAATCTGATTAAAATAAATTATTACTTTGACTATGTTCGATTAGAAATATTCAATTTTCATTTTGATCTTCTACGTCACTGATAAAATTGTAGAATTATATGAACGATTCTTTGACGTTTTTCCTGTAAATAAAAATCATAAATAAAAAGTATTTTATTAGGTAATAAGCTGACACCGAAAACAATTTCACAAGCATCAAAATCAGCTTCTATAAAAGTAGTTCCAGCCGCTGCACGCTCGATTATTAAGGGTTTTGATTTAAGTGGATCAGAAAATAGCGGATTCTTTAATTCGCGAATCGAAAGTCCTCGATCTCAGAGTCCAAGTTCGGAGCGAAATTCACCTGATGTAAGGAAAAAATCCGGATTTTCCAAATCTAATACACCCAGGTGCCAGACACCAACATCTGGTACGGCATCACCCGAACCAGAATTGAGAACTAAGACTTTGGAGGAGAAAGTTGACGCTTTTGCTATTTACAAAAACAAACGAGGAGATTCGAAAGAACAATTGCATCTGGTTGTTGTGGGTCACGTAGATGCTGGAAAAAGTACATTATTGGGGAGACTTCTTTGCGATTTGGGCCAAGTGTCTTCTAAATTGATTCACAAGTATCAGCAGGAGAGCAAAAAAATTGGGAAACAGTCCTTTGCTTATGCCTGGGTCTTGGATGAAACTGGCGAAGAAAGGTAATGATCAAATTTTGTTGAACATTTTTTTACCTTTTTTAAAAAAGTTCAAATAACTATCAAAGAATTTGTTATATTAATATTTACAGAGAAAGAGGAATTACAATGGACGTGGGCCATTCGAAATTTGAAACGAGTACAAAATGTATAACTCTGCTGGATGCTCCAGGACATAAAGATTTTATACCGAATATGATAACAGGTGCTACTCAAGCTGATGTAGCTCTTTTAGTTGTGGATGCAACGAGAGGAGAATTTGAAACTGGATTCGACAGTGGTGGACAAACTCGAGAACACGCCTTACTTCTTCGATCTCTAGGTAAATTATTAATAACTAGCAGTATTGTTTTCGCTTGTCTGATATTGAAAACCTGAACCTATTAGAAAATCCATAATAATGAATTTTCAAATGTGTGTATGTTAAAGTGGGTTGATTGTCCGTCTTTTCGAGAGCAAAATTCTAACAGCGCGGAAAAATTGTCTTACTATACCAGTAATTTGTGCGGAAAGTTTTATTCTTATGAGAAAATATCTTGTGGTGGATACCTGGGCTTGAAATTTCGAAAAGTGGACTAAAATCGTATAAATACCAGTACAACCTTAAAACCGTTTATTGTCCTAACTATGCGTGGCATTCAAGAGAGAGGAGGACAGACTGCTGGACCAAATGGAGTATGAACTGAATAAAATAGTGGAGTTCTGCGAAACACGTAGAAACATGTTCATGACGATAAGAGATACTGTCTAGAGCGCAGGTCGTACTAGGAAAACAGAAAGATAAAAGTGTGTCGTGAAAACGTATGTGAAGTCCTACAAGTATATCCTAGTCGACACACTCACGCGGAAAATGATAAGTGTGGAGCCAAAGAATCGGTCAGCGGGGCATCGTGGGTAAACATAAATGTTATACGGACAGATGAAGAAGTTAAGGCAACTCCCGCACCTCTTTAAGCGAAATGATAAAAAACCTACCATAAGCCCTTCGGAGGCTAAACATGTGAAACTGGCCGAGGGAGTCAGCTATGTCGAGGTTCTTAAGAATCGAAATGGCAAGCTAAAGCTGGACACCCTTGTGTAAAAATAAAGCATCGGATCTGGGGTCAACGTGACTGAGCTCGTTCCCCGTATCAAAAAATAGATCCTCTACCTAGCACCAGGGGTACTGAAAGTGAAGGAAACCTTAAAGAAAGACTTCGTTGATACCATGACAAGCGAGTTTGAAGTCTCCTTGACGCAAAAAGCCTTCAGAGGAAGCCGTAAAGTCTTATGTGGAGATTAGCGTGAGAATCGCCGCGAGGCTTCTCCGGTCAGGACATCTCAAGGTGTGTTGGATTTCCTACAGAGTAAGAAAGAAGGTGGAGGCCGGCAGGTGCTGGGTGCTGCCGCGGCTATTCTAGAACCATGAGTTGCTGGAGATACGGTATCGAGGGACATCGATCTGCGAAGCGCAATAGACCGACGCACTGTTACATCTGCGCCAGAAGAGTAATTCCAAAAGGAAGCCGAGAGGTGCCGCCAGTTGAGCCGAGCAGACCAAAGAGAACAACGCCGAAGCACAGCGTAGTTGCCTATAACACTTTGCCTTGAAGTGATACGAAAGCTGTTTCGGGGTCAGGGATTAGAAGTCTTGCAGAGCCTTCCCACCACTTTTCCATGTCTTAAATTTTTATCATAAACCGGAAGTGACGATTCTCAACCAATGAGATAACTTGTTTTCTTTTTGGGCTATGAACGGAAAATGCGGGAACACAAATGAGATGGAGTGTCAATTTTGGAAAAAGTTGAAAAAATAAAAATAAACTTGTGCGAGGTATTAATTTCTTTCTGTTCTCGTAAGGAGAATTGAAATAAAAATAGTTTCTTTAACACATGCGTTACAATAGCGGGTTATCGAGTATGTGAAGAGGGCTACACGTTGCTGTTTGATGACCAAGGAAAAAACTCGACAACAGGGAAAAAAATACTCATAACAGGGGGAAAAACTCTGAATGTGCTGCTCTCTAGCAGAGAATTTCAGCAGCCGTCACGGCGTTCCAGTATAATATCATTATTATGAGCAGACGACTCATTGGTGCAATTAACCGGTTATGTGACAAAGCGTTGTACATGCATTTTGAGGAGTCTTTACATAAGTTTATGAGAAACATATGAATAACAAGTGACTTCTGAAAATACAAGCATATCGATATTGCATCCAACCGGTCAATTGATATTTTTATATTGGTATTTCTTACTTACGGTGGGGCCTTGACCCCCGAACCATCTACAGGGGACTTAGCTCTCTTCATCCCCACCAGGGCTCCTCCCTTGACCCGTCCTACGCCTGAACCTACGTGCCTTCTAAAGTATCACTTTACAAAACCCCGGAATCCGCGGATTTCGAACATGTTTTGAAGATATTGCCGTGTGCGATATGGAAGGAGGCATTTTTGGCGCGTTCTCGCAGAACTCATCTGTGGGCTTTGGAGACGCTTCCGTCGCTCCTCGCCCAAGACTTGTTCTGCAAATATCGCGCTCAACAAAAAAGCCTGCTTCTTCCCTAGCTTCACAATATACTATTCTTATTTATATCAAATTTGAGCGTTTCAGTTAGAAACTCGAGCCGACAAAAAATACTCAAAAGGACATTCACATCATCAATACTTTCTACCCATTTTTTCCTTGGATTCAATTAGAAAGCGATAGAATTAAAATTCTGTAGTTCACTCAATCATTATGTAATCACTAGGTTCAATTTAAATACATACTTTGTCGCGTGAAGCTATTTATTTAAGAGTGTGTGATGAGCGCAATTTTTTCGCAACCAGGCACCTTTGAATATTATTTAAAATTAAAAAAACAATAACTTATCCACCATAAGGTGCTTAATTAATGCTAAAAGAACTGCTATTCACGTATCATTTAGGTTAGGGGATAAAATCCAGAGACGTGAGCGCGTGCATTTACTGCTAGTTTATTAAAATGTATAACGTATTAATTGTATGCTTTTTTATGCTCAGGAGTTTCCCAGTTGGCAGTCGTTGTGAACAAACTCGATACAGTCGAATGGTCAAAAGAAAGATTTAACGAAATTGTCAACAAAATGAGTATCTTTCTGAAACAAGTAGGATTCAGGGATGCCGTCACTTTCGTCCCATGCAGTGGTTTGTCAGGAGAAAACATTGTTTCGAAACCGAAAGAAGTTCTTGCCAATTGGTAAGTTCATTTCTTTCCACTCTATTTTGAATTTTCGTTGAGTTCAAAAATTACAGTTCCTAAAATTTTTATTTATTACAGGTACAACGGACCCACATTAATCGATGTAATAGACAACTTTAAATGTCCAGAGCGACCAATCGACAAACCTCTTCGTTTTTCCGTCAACGACATATTCAAAGGCACAGGGTCTGGATTTTGCGTTTCCGGTCACGTAGAGACTGGATTGGTTTCTGTGGGAAACAAGATTTTAATTTTACCACGGAATGAAGTGGCACATGTTAAAGGTTCGTATACAAGAATCGAGTATGTTTTGAGGATAAATAGTACAATATTGCACTAAATATAAAATGTGCTCAACCACGGAGTGTTGGACTCAGGCAGTCACTAGCCCCACTAAACTCACCTCCTCTATTTGCTAATCCCTGACTCCGGAATCACTTTCGCGTTAATTCAGGATCAAGGATTAAAAACAATTACGCCGCGGTGTCCTCGTTGGCTTGCTTGGTTTATCTGGCTGCTGTCCCCCTCAACATGCAAGGAATTTACGCACGTGGTGATTGTCATTTTTCCTTCATACTTTTTCCAGGCTTAGGACTGGCAGCTTTCATTGTATAAGTAGATTTTTAGGCTGGCGTGTTTAAAAAATGTTGGGAAATATGCATTGTCAGTATAATAAACTATATAATACAATACGAATTATTGGGCTTGAACAAACTGTCGTCAATACTATAAATACTTTACTAAAAAAAAAAAAAAAAATTAATAATTGAGCTAGTGGAAGCTGTCATGTGAAATAAATTTCGTAATAATCTGTATAATTTCCATGTATAAAGTATTTATTTCACTTCAAGCTAAAGACCAGACTGGTAGAAATTTACGTGAAACTTTATGAACGAATTCAAATCTACTTAACGAACCGCTTTGAAACAATAACAAATCTTCTTTTAGAAGTTCATCTTTTTCTGAAATCTCTTTCATCCTCTTTCCAATACTTTGCATTTTTATATTAAAGTCTATTTGCACATCTTTAAGAGCTTCAACAAAAAGAAAAATGTTCGTGTTCGACGTGTAAAACGTTGAGTTCAATTTTGAGTGGTAAGCTTCACAACCGTTTGTTGTCCGCGTCGTTGTTGGAGAAAAATAAGTCCAAATGTGTGGTGGAAAACTTGAATCACAGAGTATGCAGTTTTCTAAAATATAGTCACAAAACTTTTCTACTCTATCGTCTAACGGTTGGATAGCCATGAGATCTTCAATAAAACAATTTTCAACATCGAGGAGATGAGCTCCTTCATCCTGCGTGCGAGTGTATCGAACGCGAGACAGTTATAGGACAGCTCGAACGACCTGCTGGTTCTTTAGTCCCTTTACTTACTTAGCACCTCCAGCGCTTTTTCAAATCATCTGCGATTGACAGGAAAATGCTTCAACTAGATCTGCAGCATTCCATTTTATCAAGCAACCTTATCTCTTCCTTCTTCTTTTAACTCAATCAATTTACCAGAAAATACAACAAAATACGTTCGATCTGAAATTAGAGTTAGCCCCCTCGCTAATTATGATTTTTTCGTTTTAGGAATTCAAATTGATGATTCTCCAGTAACAAATGCCTTCGCAGGAGACCAAGCAGCCCTAATTCTATCAGGTGTGGATCACCAAAATATTGGAATCGGTGACATTGTCTGCAGTCTACAAAATCCAGTACCAGTAACGTCCAGTTTTCAAGCTCACATTGTAATATTTAATATAAAAAATCCCATTACAAAGGGTCTTCCGATCGTGATTCACCAACAGTCGTTAATCGAACCAGCAGTGATAACAAAATTAATATCCCAGTTACACAGGAGCACAGGGGATGAAATAAAGAAAAAACCTCGCTGTTTGCCAAAAAATTCAAGCGCAATTGTCGAAATCACTACGCAAAGGCCAATTTGTGTGGAATTGTACCGAGATATTAAACAGCTTGGTAGGGTCATGTTGCGAGTGGAGGGCTCAACGATCGCGGCTGGCCTCGTCACTAAGATCAAATGACCAATGAATTAATAAACAAAGAAAAAACATCCTAGCTATAGGGGGACCCTTCCTACAGTGGTAATGCAACCTCATTAATTCAGAGCGCAAATATTCGTACAATGAATTGGAAACCTAATTGATTAACACGTATTGTGTCTTAAATATTGATTAAAGTCAATTAATTTTTTACATACATTAGTATTTTTTATGAATGCTAATCTATCGTGTGGAGGTTTCCCTCTATATATATACGTACATATTTTAAAGCAACAATCAGAAACACATATACATAGAATTATCTTTTTTAATTCGATCGTTTTTACAATATCTTGTATATGTATTTTTGAACCTCGTGCACTAACGTCATGATATACGAATGAACTTACCGGTGGATAAATTTTTAAGACATCAAATGTTTACTTCGTAATTGTACAGTCATATGACAAAAAAAAACATGAACATCCTTTTGAAATGTTGCTGTTCCTTCTCTATACTTATTTATGGGAAATATGTAATATATTCTGAATTGGTTGGAGAGAATCAGTTATTAAAATGAATAATGATTATGGATGAGGGAAACCTCTCTACAGTGGATGATACACATACAACAAACAATAATCCAAAGCGCAAATATGCAAATAATGAATATATGTATTTATATATATTTATTTGTGTGTTAGCATTTTTAATTATTGATTTTCCATTGTAGTCAGGTTTCTCTCATTTGTGAAGAAGCAGAGAAGGGAAAAGAACCTATTTATTTTCAAAATGTAGTCGAGTTATTCCATACAGTAATTTTTAGAAGATGAATAACGAAGAGACAAAATCTATATACCCAGGTGTTTTTTAATGGCCTCGTTTTCCTGGCTTGTTGGTCCTGGACTATAAATATAGAAAGCGAGGAAATGTCTATAATTTGTGATATTTTTGATGTAAAGATTAACATCTCCAATAAAGTCTTGCTTCGTTCATCAAAAATAGTTTATTTCAACGCAATAAGCATAGAACATATAGTATATTGTGCACCATGGTCGTGAAAGGAATACGCTGCCACGGCACACGATATTTTATTTAATCACAGTATGGCTTTCGAGTTTTCTCGTTATTAACGTCTCCGTTCGACCTTTGTTTGAAGAGACAAGTACTGTGCAGAACAATGCGCCTTGGGACAAAGTAACGAATGCGCATGCACATACGTTATAAACAAGCACTTTACCAACTTAGGCACGTAAAGTAACCCTAGAACTTGCCACGCCGATAAAGACCTACTCTGTTGCATCGAAAAACGCAAGAGAAGACGAGTGAACTATACTTGTATTACATAAAATTATATCAATTCTTATGGAATGAAATTGGCATGAAGCACTGCATAAACTCCAGATTTTTTATTCAAGGTTATCAGAGTTAATCCAGCCTTTATAGATACCTCTTATCTCTGCTTAAATACCGTAAATTGGGGCAAAGCGGTTTATGAGGCGGAAAGCGGCGCACCCTCGATTCTGCATTTTTGAACGCTATATTTGCTTCTTCTTGTCAAAAAATATGAAGACTTGCAACGAACGACTATAAAACTTTATTAGAGGAACGTAAAAACAGTAATATCGCATTTTGAAGACAGAATTAAAGGTGCGCCGCTTTCCATACGTATACGCCGCTTAGTTCCAGTTTACGTTACATTGTTTTTTGAATTAGAATTATCGTTTATCCTTGACAACTTGCGCAGCCGCCATGAGACATGTCAACATTCGAAGTATTTATCGTACCAAACCGTCGAGATGGTGGAAGCGGACTGAAAAAAAATCACATTAATAAATAGTAGAATGCGTGCCAAAGGGGGAACTACATCTCCCAAACACTGTATTTTTCACAACAATCCAAGGTTAGGTAGAAGTCCAGTGAAAATAAACTAATAAAGCCAAATTGAGAAAAATACGCTAGGATGTTGTGAAAATAACAATGTTTAAAACTTTCATTGAAAACTTGTTTGATAATTGAGAAAAGAATTACCCTGAACCAGGTCTGTAATCACGGGAATATCTGCTGCCATGTCGAGTTCCTCCCGATGGAGAGGTAAGAGTACGGAAACTAAATGAAAGATTTAAGTTATTACAATACATATATCTAATTCACGGTCGTATACACAGGTCTAGGGGCTCTCGTGGTGGGGGATGTTCCTTTATTGAAGCTTCCGGTTCATTCAGAAAATCGCCACCTCCAGTGGTGGCGTAATAGTAGAGTGCTGAAAGTGGCGGTTCAATTTAAAATTTAGATCTCAAGAAATTAATTTGTTCTAGATGTAATTGGTATTTGGAAAAATATGGCTGAATTATTGAGAACAATAAAACCAAAATAAAGATGGAAATTATATTATTCACAATTATTTTTATGAAACTAATTTCTAAAAATATTAAAATGTAACGAGGTTGCGTTGGAAAATATTTCTACTAATAAAAGATCACTCGGCACTTTAAAAGTTGATCTTTTGCCTTCAAATCTTGACTTATTTTCTCACAATTCGGCACAGAACAATTAGGCATTTTGCAGGTCTTTTTATTATTGCGGAAATTTTGCTGACACTTCATCTTCGTCTTTAGACATCTTTGGTTCACTTGGGTTAGACCGTGGATTAGACGACCGTGGTTTGTTTTGATTTTTAAATCCCGAAGCACTCGACACATGCGCTACTACACTCAGTGGCCCGTTTGCGAAACTTTTTTGCTTACGTTAGGGAACATACCCCACCACCAGAGCCCCCGGACCTGTGTATACGACCGTAATCTAATTTAATACAGATTTCGTAGCTTCCCGGAGAATTTTTCATTTGCACTTGCATTCAGAGAAGTTGCGACTTGAACGTGCGGGCTAATTTTGGCTTGTCCGGCTGTGCCGTAACGGGTAATTCTGAACAAAATATCAATGCGCCCTCCTCCATCTACCCCTCAAACAGTCCACATAAGAAAATGAGACTTATTTCAATCTCATGGTAAAGATTTTATACACAATAAATCCGAAAGTATAATCGTTTCATTGCAAATAGAGTTACGCAACTTTTACAATGATCAGCCATACTATAAGTATGACTGATTCCTGAAATTACAGTAACAACTCATCATATTCAATTAATTTTGCGAGTTCGATTGCATTCGACGCACTTTCATTCAGTTTTAATCGAAGTTTTTACCAGGATGGTCTTCTGTCGCCTGACGATTGTTTAATGTTTATGAAAAGATGAGTTAGCGAGCTATACTTGTTATTCCATCTTCTTTGTATTTTGATTTGGAAAAAGTTTTGATTTGTGGAAGAATAATAATTTCTATTTATTTCTTCTTTCCGAAGAGATCAGCATATATCTTGAATTGGCCAACATGCTTGGAAAATTTTCCAGGGTGTCTAGCGAAATTCAATTCACGAATTCCCGGCAAATTCCCGGATTTCCCGGATCAAGAATAACATTTTTCCCGGTATTTTTGTGATGTGTTAAGCTATTTCAGAAGTGGGTTCGATTGATAAGAGAAAGGTTACAGAGAATTACTGAGAGAAAAAAAGATTACAGAAAATAGTTTGAAATAAGCAATCACATGTATTACAAAAATGAGATATTTATTACTTTCAAACTAAACTATAAAACCAGAAAAGACCAACGTTTAGCAGGGCACAATAAACATTTAAAATGTAACACTGCATATTAAATATATATTTCCTCTATCTATTGTATCCTCCCTTTCAGATTCTTTCGTTCGTTTTCTCCCTTCAGTTCTTCCGCTTTTCTGAGTAAATCCTCCTTGTAAAACGCATGTGCGTTTCGACC
>WSXT02002299.1:0-15063 GCA_011762715.2 Neuroterus valhalla
AACATAATTGTAACAATGTTATGTATAAATGTTCCCTTTTTGTTATGTAACATTTACAGAACGTGTTCACTGGGTTGTTTAAAAAATTATCAAATTGTATCGATTAAAGACAAGAAATCATAGCTTAGTAGTTGGCTGGTAATTCAGTAGAAAACCCCGTGGAAAATTGTTGTCTGCAATAATCACTTTGAAAAAATCAAGTTTGTACCCTTAAAAACAGCCAAATAGTGCATTTGTTAATTAAAGTAGTTTGGACAATTATGAATTTTCATTTGTTGACCAAATTCGATACTAAGGTTCATTTCCAAGTAATATATGATCGATTTCATAGAGAAAACCTAATTAAATCAATCAAAAATACCTGATATGGATAGTTGTTGATAAAAATTTCTTTAAAAATAACCAATCATCTCATAACTTTTATTAATGCGACTAAAAAACTCTGTTTGTCCGTTTATTGTTCAAATTTGGTGCAAATAAAGTGACGAATCACTGCCAATCTCCACGAAACCATTTTCATTCACTTATTAGTTTATGAAAATCCAAAAATTTTGTCAGCATTTGCACTGCTATTGGGAATCTTTTTGGGATAGTTGCTTCAAGTTTTCTAGGAATTTCAAAATAAATCCAAGCATTTTCCAAAAACCAGTATACTCCAAAAGTCAAATTTTGTATAAATTTTATTCATGTTATTAAATAAAAAATGACTAAAGGGAAATTAAAAAATTTGCCACGACACTTCGATGCGAAATTTTGTTAGCTTTCATTAAAAAAAAAAAGTTAAAATTGGATCATAATCATTGTCTTCGGATAATAATGTGTCTACGGACATTTTTTTCACTACTATCTGTCGTACCGTGTAATTGTTTTTTATGTTTTTTTATTTTTGTCAACCGTAAGAGGAAGGTGAAAAAGGTAAGATTGCTATTTTCTAGATATATAGATTTAATAATAATATTTACATTCTTTTTGGAGCACAGGCTAAAAGTATAAGGAATACACACATGTCACTGCCAACTCTTTTGTTCTGCTCGAAGGAACATTATTACTCTTCAAATATTAAGTATATGATATATGTGATTTAAAAATACATATACACAACTGCAGAATATAAAACATAAAAGATCATTTAAATAAGTTGTACATACGCAAAATTCATGTCGAATTAAATACATAATAATTAATTGTTTATCATCACTATTGTTATTGAATTACAGATTATATGATCACACAATTTCAGAATTAATAACAAAATTTTAAGACTGATATAGTTTCATCATTTAAATTTACGAGTTAAGCTATACCTAAGCGGTCCAAGTTTTTTCTCAGTCGATTTGAGTATTTCTTTTCGGTGTGCAAATGGCACTTTCAAACTCTAAGAAGAAACACAAAAAACGTTTTACACAGAACATTTCTGGAGCATTTGAAATAACTATGTGTTTCGAAAGTGAAACATTCTTGCAAAGGAGGAAGTTAATTTCCTCAGTTTTTAAAATTCATCCAAAGCATGTAGGTCAGAGGTGTCCAACGAGTGAGCAACGGTGTAAATAACTTCAACTCGTCAATCCCCTCTCTTACCACCTTGAATGCGTTCATGCGGTGAGCGCGATGTGGTAAGGGGAAACGAGAAGAGATTTCTCGAAGAAGAGCTCGGAGAAAGGGAAGAAAGGAGAAGCGCGCCAGCCTTGCGTTGGACACCCCTAATGTAGGTATATCTGAGATATTACCCATTTAAATTGTAGCTATTGAATCTTGATACGTAGGCAAAAAATGTCTAGATTGCACAGCTTAATATGTATGGATTTTCAATCCTGATATTTCAGATTACTACTATTCAATAGTTATGCATCCAAAATATTACTCTTTGTTATTTAATCACATAGACTGGTGACAGTTATAATACTATTGAAAATGTACTCCAATACTTGGTGGTTATAAGGTCGATATCTTCGCATATATTTACATCCACTTATATCTCTTTACGTAAACTCATGTAGTTCAGCTCCAAAGTACATGATGTCATGGAATAATTGATCCTATCTTCAATTATCGTGGCACATTTGACATGTATAGTTGAAGAAAAGAGATAAAAATGTGAGGAAATGAAGAATTAGGAATCGAGGATTGAAATAGCAGTTCACTTAATAAGTACAGAAGACTTGCGTTTAGCTGAACTCTCGTTTAGCTTAACTTCCATTTACCTGAACGCTTCCACGCTCGTTTAGCTGAACTCAAGCGGCTTCCTCTACCCCCAACTGACTGTAGCAACCAATTAGAAGTCACATCTAGAAACACCCATGTGGAAGGGGACAGTGGTGGGAATTTCTCCCGAGTTCAGCTAAACGAATGTTTACGTCGCGTAGCGGTTCAGCTAAACGGAAGTCTTCTGTATATACCAATGGCATAAGTATTTAACTTTCTTTATGAGTAATATAGTTCCTTTTTTCTAAGAAACAATCGATGTGATTTCATTAATCCAGCCCCTGATTTGCTCTAGTAAAACGCTGAAAGGAAATTTGTTCAAAACACATTCTTTTCATCACTGATGATTATAACGTAATAAAAAAAACATCTATTCTCGAGAAATAATTTGACCTGGACGTCGCGGTGCTATCCTACGCCTTGGCGCTAAAAGTCCACTTAGTCCTCTAACTTCCTCATGTTTAGTACTTGCAGCTGTGCTGGTTTCTCCAACTGAGCTTTCTGTTGGTTGTGTTTCAGCTATAATAACAACTTCTTCCTCGATCTCTTGTTCTTGAACAGGTTCCTCTACGGGTGCCTCGGTGGTTTTACGTCGTGGTAAAAGAGGAGATCTTCTAGGCGTTGATGGAATTGGCGATCGTGTCGTCGTTCTTGGTTGTACTTGTAATCGATTTCTATTACGAAGTTTGTTTAAGGGATTGGCAGTTGTCAAGCGATTCACTGGACTCGACTCTGCTGGTGCCTGTACGATAAGGGAAAACAAGTGTTGGGTTATTTTGTGACGCTTAATAAAATCAAGAATTTAATGTAATAGCAAGAAAGTAGCTTACTTCGTGAGTTTCTTCTTCTGTCCCTTCACTAGCTGGCTCATCAACAGGGACTTCGGGAGCTTCTGGAGCAACTGTAGTACTTGTTGCTTGCCCTGGTCTGGGTCGTAAATTTACTCTAGAACCTGGTCGAAGTGGTCTCGGGACAACGCCTGGTATCTTTGGTCGAGGACTTGTCTTTTGAGTCGTAGTTGCTTCATGAGCATCAGATTCACTTCCTTCTGAAGTTTCTTCACTAACTGCTGGAGCCGATGTAGAAGGTCTTCCTCGTCTGCGGTTGATATTAAGTTTGTTGAATGATGGTCTGGATACAGCAGGATTGGTTGCAGAATTGGTCACAGAATTTCCTGCAGAGAATGTAGGTTGAGAGGGTCCTGGAGTACTCGTAACTATATTCCGGGTACCTGTTCCTCTGAACCTATTTCGATTGCCATTAGGCTTTTCAGCATTCACTGGAGATGCGCTTTCTTTCTGAATCTCTTCATCATCTACTTGCTTTCGAACAGGTTTAAGTCTTTTTAAACCACCATTGCTACCGTTACTGCCGAATCTTTCTCTGACCTTTTGTGTTGGTATGTTAGGAGCATTGGATGATTCCGTGGTTGATATGATGCCTCCATTAAGTTTGAATCTAGAAGAAGAGTACCGCATTGACATTTTGAATTTGGATATACTTAAATATTCTTAACTTAAAGTTTATTTGTTTACCTATTCCTGGAAACGGCGCCTCCTGGAGCTCCTGGACGTCTGAATTTTCCTCTGCCAGTAGTAGTTACTGCAGCCGTGGTTGGTTCAGGAGTTGCTGTACTAGTAGTGGATGGTTCTGTTGTGGTGGTTGTGGATTCTGTTGTAGTAGTGACAGTGGTGCTTCCAATTTCAGTAGTAGTGATTGCTTCAGTAGTGTTATTGTCTTCTGTCTGAGTTGTACTCTCACCCGAAGAATCTGTATCAGCGTTGGCGTCTACGAGGTTATTATTCTGACCTTGCTGAAGGAATGCATAGAGATCTAAGGCCACTTTATCCATAGCAGATGGATATTCCGTTGTCGGGCTATCAGTTGTTGTGGGAAAATCTGATGACTCTGTTACTTGCTTATCAGTTGAGACCAGTTTCTTGTCACCTGAATATTGCGGAGATCCGGGTAATCCTGCAGCTTCATCGTCATTTAAAGGTTGTCGTGCTGGCTGACCTCTGTTCAGTTCCATCTCAGCCTGCAAAACAAGTTTAGATTAATATCTTGTTTATTCCCTCTGGCTAGTTGTAACTATTAATAAATACCTCAGGATCGGCATGTAAAGAAGGTCGCCTCCTAAAAATAGGCTGAGTGTCTTGAACTGTTTCTTCGACTGGAGCTGGTTCTTGTACTCGTTGAGGTCTTCCTCGATGTTTGGAAGAGGGTTTCTCTTCGTTATCTTCATTGGGAGTCACTCCAATAAATCTCACTGGTCCTTTCGGCAAGTTTTGAGGGAATTCTGGCCCTTCTTGATGGGTACGGAAACTGCTTGAGTCTACGAGTTCCAAACTGGGTCTTGGTCGATTACCACGCACTCGACTCGATTCTGTTGTTCCGGTGTTGTGATTGGAACGGGATCTAATGTAAATAAACATTTGTTAGTCTTATTTCTAATCGAAGTAACCTACTTCTTAAAGAAGATGGAGAGGGCTACCTTGGTGGGAATCTAGTGTTAGCTGGCAAGCGTTCTTCAGAAACTTCATCAGCTTCAGCAAGTTGTCTTCCTCTGTTTCTGTTTGGTATAACTTCGTTGCTGACTGGTTCAACGGTGGTGGATCTATCAACATTTGTATATTTGCTACGATTACTGTTGGTTGGTCCCCGTTTTGGAGATGCTGTTGTTCTGTTTGGTACCTCTTGTGAATTAGTGACTGAACTTGCTTTGCTCTCATCGTCTTCGTCGTAGTAGTAGTATACGTATTCGTATTCATAATCTTTTCCGTTTGGTCCTTTCTTCACCTGATTATAAGAATTAGAAGATTTAGGTACATTAAAAGGTTTACGCTCAGAATCAATTTGAATATCGCATAACTACCTGAATTCGAGAATTTGATCCTGCAGGTACTAAACTAACATCACTGAGGTCTCCGAATTGTCGTTCGGAGTAAGGTGTGTATGCATCTTTACTGTCTTCTCGAATTATATTAACAGGGATAAAATCAAAGGAGCGAATTTCTCGAGGAGTTGTTAGAGTGGGTAACATGGTAGTTGGATTTTCATTACTGAAACAAGAGGACAAATAGAGAAATTAATACTGTAGATGAAAATCGAACAAAGTAATATTATAACTAAGCATTCTATCAAAGACTTTCAGAATGTTTCTTTCGACCATAACTTTTTGGAATACTATCACTTAAGTATTTTATTTGACGTCTAATAAATATTCCGTACCAGCGAAAAAATCTCTTAGCATTTTATCAGAAACCGGTTTTACTACCTTCGTCAGTTTCGCCTACTGCATGGGAATAATATCCATAAGCTTTCACATAATGACAATAGTAACAATAGTGTGACAATCTAACTGGTACTTGAATTTCAGTTTTATCGTTGCTATTTATATTGCTGGCGTTGCCTACTGTTTATTCTTGTTATATGAAAAGAAAAAAAAATTATTTGGAAATGTAATAAATACCTATATAGTCTATTCTGTATTGTCTGAATTTCAATTTTAAGGAAATTGGAGCTTAGCAGACTTGTATATTGTAGATAGAAAAAAAGTACATTGTCTAAAAATACAGAATAAGAGAAAATTGATTGTACCTGACATAGACGCCGGGAATGAAGTCGCTATCGAGGCGCGTTTGCTTTTTGGGATTACCTCTGTCATTCTCTTTGAAAGAACTAAACTTCTTTTCCAAGTTCTCTATTCTTTCAGGAACTTTTTTGCTCTGAACCTTCCCAATTTTAATTTCTTCTTCTCCATCTTCATCATATTCTGGTTCATCAACGTATTTTGGTGCATGATTTATTCGAGACGATACATATTCTGCAATAGAGAATGGAGGTACATAAGGAATTTGTAGATTAAGAAACTTTTATTTTAGTCATTGAATAATTAGATTGTGGAGGCAAGTTTAATTTAACTCCAAGAATTCGTTGCATAAGTCTCTAGTTCCCATAACCATTCATTCGCTTCGTATGAAAGTATGAAAGTAGAGTTTGTTTATATTAGGCGAAAGAAGAGATGAAACGTTTTGAAAAACTGTGTACCTTTAATTGGTATAGACCGAGATCGAAAAGTAACGGCTTGAACATTTTCATTTTGAAGATCAGAGTATGGCCTTAATTTTGTTGCAATTCTCTCGTCTCCCAATGCAGACGCAACAGCGCAGAATATCCTGTAAATAGACTCATGATTTATCTAAATACATGCACCTTATAATCTATGCGCAAAAAGCAAGTGAAGATCTAGCGCATTATATTAAATGATGCAAGAAAGTGCTCAGTTAATGTATCATTTGACTTTGAGTGAATTAATTATCCTTCACTTTCAAAAGTTACGTTATGTCTATTACATCTTTTAATTAATTAAATAAGACACTGTGACTTTGGAAATAAGTTATTTTTACCGGTTATTCCATTCGTAGAAGTACAAATGATTATATTACATTCATTAACCTAATGAAGATAGTTGACTATTGATCGAATGGCAGACTGTAAAGGAGGAGAAAATTTTTAGTACATTCTTGATGCGATCACACGAATTTGTAAAAGACTTGTATGGAATTTCGTACGCATCTTCGCGAGTAGTCGTACATGAACTTTCACCATGCTCATTGGTACTTGGTACACGTTTTATCATGTCGCGACATGTTGCAGTTATCTAACAAATCCCACCAAAATAACTAATAATCCTCTTTGCCCTGACAACGATTAAAATTGCAATCATACTACACATGAGAACATAAGTTTTCAGATTTTCTTCCAACGGAATTTCATAAAGAGACAAATGAGTATGGAGTTTATCAATCATTAAAGTTCATACATATCTCACTGCCCAAGATATTTACAAATTCCAGTTTTTCTGCGTGCACTCTATCAAATGCATTTCTTGCTCGACAATAAAAATAATGCTGAACGATTATAATTGTTGTTATGATTGTAATGAATCTCATTCGGACTTGTTCTAAATACTTGTAATACTGCCATTCATGGGAGCTTCATTGTTCTGGGTCAAGGTTGAAAGCATAGAAGTTGAGGATTGCAATTATTGCTCTTATTTTTGTTATTCTTCACCACTATGCTTCCAATCAAATCCGATTTGTCTGAAATTTCTGAGTAATAATTAAGGAAAGTTTTCCGTGGGCGTCAACAGGGTGTTAGGTATGAAATACTCTCATCGTGAAACCATATGGAGAAAGTGGTCTCGCATATGTGCATACTTTCAGGTGATATTAATGTATGAAGGTGTGCGCGAGTATATATGGCGGCGCGAGACGAGCGTCTTACGCAATGAACACGAACGTAACCGCAAAAACCTTGGACGCCCGCAACTTTGGATGAAAATTTCCAATTTTAATACCTGAAATTCCTGGGAAATAAAATGAAAAACCAAGAATCCAACGACTAACTTTGTACAAACACCCTCGAATGTATGTATTGAAGTTTAAAAAAAACAACACGAACATAAAAGAGGAAAGATAAATGAGAAGGCAACTTGCAAAACCTCTTCTATCTCTGTTTTCATATATCCTCTTATTTTATTTTTAGTATTTCCATAACACAATAGAATAACATTCGAAATATCTACCAACGTTTCAATGCTCACTCAACACCCATATCAAGGTAAGAAATACTTCAGCAGGTCGAAACCTATAAGTAACCCTGCATGCTCTCTTCCTAAGTCTTCCAGATATCAACCAAATATTAGATTGATTTTTGGTCGTTAAATAGATTTTACAATATTTTTACCCCAATTTCAAATTTCTCAGATTTATAGTCTCAATTTCATACGAATCATCAATTTGTAAGGGTAAGGGAAATGTCTTGGAGGCAATAGATTGGATGCGGAAGATGGTGAATTGAAAAGATGAATTTTGAATAATTTAATCATTTTTGAGACAATCTCATATATATGAAATTTGAATGGTGAGTTCTCTTGATTCAGTAGATCAAGCCAACTTATTCAAGACACTGTAACATTGTAATGCACTAAACGTATATCCTTTTCCTCAAAAGTGTTTTATCTACTTTCGTTGACATTCAAAGTTGACATTCTAGGCTTTCGTATAATTTACTTTCAAGTCAGACATTCGATTCGGAGCGCCTCCCTGAAAACAAGAAGTAAGAGCAGTTTTGCTTTAGAAATCGTTTCAACATGTTGACATTTTACCGACCTTGGACTCAACTATCTTCATTGATAGCAATTGATGTAGCGGTACTTACACCTCTCACTTAGTTATTCAAGAAAATCACCATCTTTTTCGAATATGCCAAAAGGTCAGAATCACATTTTTCTGATATTGTTTCGATAGGGGAAATTTGTTTTCATTCATCATTGAACTCAAGTCATTTAAATATAATCCATTTATTTTTATGGTGAGTAAATGTGTTGGAAAAATGTAAAATTATAATTATAATTTTTCGATTTTCTAATTCCTATAACTTCTTTTCTCTGTGTTGATGAAAACTGAATAAGATATTCAGAGCAATTTTCATTTAAGTATAATTTTAGTGTCTAGTGCTTCGTGTTTATGCTTGGAAGAAATATTTTCAAATACTGTGCATTGCAGCATCGCTACACTTCCGCCTTTTTTTTGGCAATGAAAAATGCAAAGTGACTTCTAGAATGGATAAGTATAGTATTTTGTCCAGGATCTGAACTAATGTAAGAGTGTTTTTTCAGGTATTTCCGGGAATCTCATTGAATTTATCTGAACAATAATTTAAGGAAATAAATTAAGGTTCTCAAAAGAGATTATGTTTATTTTGCTATGCAAATCAAGAAAACCAGTAACAACGTTCTTCATGAAACAAGAAACACTAATATATTTAGGATTGTACGAACTTCTTCTTTTATACCATATGTATTTTAGAACTAAATAATGGTAATTAAGGCTCAGGTAAATAATTTTATTTCACCCGCATCTTGAAAATTTCTAGTCATAACAACGTGAGCTCGTGCGGTGCATCTTCAATTGTTTGACTATGCACTCTCAGTACGACTCTGATGTAGTTAATGGTTTTCTTGTCTTGCACCGCATTGACATTATGTTCAAATCTCCTTACTTTCATAATAAGACCCAAGTTTTGGAATTATCTAATTTTATCTCCTCATGATACGAATCATAGGAAAAAAGTTCCTTTGATGTGTTTCATTGTTTGCAAATTATGAAGGACCCCGCAAAATTTTTATGAACCGACTGTAAATGGCCGATCCTCAAAAGTATATTCCCCGACGCCAATTTTGGTATAGTTTTGTCTTGCAACATTTTTGAGGTCACAAAAACAAATGGAGTAACAATGAAAATTCCGATTATTCGCAACAAATGCAACAAATTACAACGATTTTCTTAGCTTCTTGTGAGAGGCTTTTCAGCCGAAGTTCGGATAAGTTTGGTTTTCTGATGCCGGTTTCATGTGATGGTTATCAAAAGTCGTAATGATACACCCTCATTAAAATTTGTTTTTCATTCATTTTGTGCGAGTCCCTTTGTGTTTGAAATTGTGAGAGTCATGACTCACACAAAGTACGTAAAAAGGTAATTTTGAAAATTTTTGAAAAAATAGTGAGATCATTGAGTTTTTGTATTAGCTTCGAGTAAATATAATGTTGGCGAAAAGATGATGTTCGTGGGCAAAAAGAGTCTGCTAATCTTACAGAATGGTGACAACATGCAGTTTTCTGTATTCTTTACAGAAAATCGTGTAAGATTCATAGAAATTCTTATATACCTAACTAAAACGTTATTTAATGTCTACATAGAATATCCTTAATTCAGTAAAATACCGAAAAATTCTGTAAATATAACAGAAAACTCGGGTAGCTTTACATGAAAAGCTTTACTGTCACTATATTTCATTAGAGGACCCCTGTAACATTAACAGATTTTTTTATGTATGCTAGAGGTTGTCAAAAAAACCGATGTTTAATTTACCAAAATGAATTCCTAGATATTTAATTGCCAAATAGAGGCTACTGAAGCCCACGCTGCTGACGTACTTGGACAGTGATTAAAAATCGTTCTGTAGTGCCATGTAATTTTTGAGCTGATAAATTCATTTTTAAAAGAATTTGCACCTATATCCTATTTACGTGCTACCGTTAAAATCTAGATTCTGGGTTTTGCTAGTGTATTAAAGTATCTTTTAATAATAGCTCTCGCGTTACTTAAAACTTGGTGTTATGTAACATATTTTCATAATTTGGCTCTCTCTATTATAAGGCTTGGATTCTAGAGTCTAGACAATTTGTAGTATACATAATCCTCATATAACAAGAAAATGAACTACTTTTAATAGAGCTTAATGTCTGTTTTATGTACGGTAACATGAAACCAATGCGGGTTGAGAGCAGGCATTTTTATTCGTGTTCTAATATTTAATTTCTAGTTTGTTGCGACCGTAAAATGAAGTTTTTATTTTAATGCTAAGTAAAACCCATTCAAGATACTTCCGGTGATGGTTAAAAATATTATCAGAGCTTAATACGTAACACTTTTTTGAAAAAAAAAATTGAATTGAGGTATGCAGATGTACTCACAAAAGCGACAGCCACATGTCTGTACTGAACACTTTCCTCTTTCTCTCTCTACACTCTCGCAATCCTCAGGTGGATGCGGATCTCCGTGAATCCCTCTCTCTGCTCCTCTTGAATTCTCGACCGTCTGCCGGAGAAGAAAGAGAAAGGAAACTGAAATCCACAGAGTTTCCTCGCGAGCACCTTATGTCGAACAACACCGATATAAACGATTTAATTCACTTGGCACTAATTGATCGCAATCAACTTCATTTTTCCCCGGCATTCGTTTTTTCTCCTTTCTTCTAGATTCCGGTTCTAGCTTGTCTATTTTTTCGACAATTAATTATAATAAGAGCATTGACACAGTCTCACAGGAAGATCGAACGATCGTGATCGCTAAAACCGTAAGTCGTAAAAAGTAAAAGTAAGAGGTAGAGTTAGTAAGGACGTAGTGAGTGTATGAGAACGCCGAGGCTTCTACTTATACTTCCCACCCTGGTACCATGGTTGCCGAGGGACCCCACCTCTATCATGAAAACTGAACACCATGGATTCTAATATATTGTAAACGTCCACTGTCCCAAATACCCAAACAAAATTTTCGCTAGGAATGCAGCAGACGAGGGATTTATTGAGATTGTTTGTTTTGTTAGACGATTAAAAGTTGATTTACTGTTAGAGATATGGTGGTCCATGGGTACGCAAGCTGTACAATCTAGATGTTAAGTTTCAATACCTTCGATATTGAATACATTAATTTAAACAGTGAGTCAAATTGCGCTATAAATGACTTATGATAATAGTTTATATATGAATCCATATATGAATTCATATATGAATCCATTGTCTGTATTGTGGACACAAAACACATTCAATACTCTCAGAATTTGATGGATTAGCTTAAAGCCATTAATAAAGTACGAAAAAGATAATAATAACAACAAAGTATCTACTTTTTCATCTACTTGCAGATAGAACTGTACTGAGAATGAAGTCGGTAAAAATGGATATAAAAGATCTATATTCAGAAGTATAAGTATAGGACAGCAACGACCAAATATTTTTTCAGCTGCATGAATCCTCAAATCCATTTATCCCAAGTATAAATCTTAGCGTCTGCGTAAACATTCATTATCTAAATTAAAATTCCAATATTGTGATTTGGAGAACAAAAATTTGAATAATTTTTGCTAGAATAAAGTGTCTGGAACGAATGTGAAAACGGAGATGGTAGTTAATTTTTTTCATATATGCATGTTGGAGAAATGCCTTGGTTAAGATATGCATATCCCGCTGTCTTTGAAATGCAGAAAGATACAACAGTTCCTATGCAAAGTATTCTCTGCCCACTGAATAAATAACAAAGCCCAACTTATAACACTGTTTTTGGTAAAAAAAATCCCAAATATTGCCTTCCTTGAATATTGAATTTCTAGTAGAATATGGCAGAATCAGATGTAACACGTTCAATATACATCCTTACAATTATAGAGGAATGCTCTTCCTAGTTTATATCACAATGAAGACACAATTTAACGAAGGATTAAAAACATGATTCTTTAGAATTAGTGAAGAAGATGCGCTTTCTCTTGGTCTTCAGAGAAAATAGATAGCTAGTGTTTGTGCTTTGCATAACATTTTCTTCTATTTCTTCTATTTTTATTTACCCTGCTAACACGTTCTTTATATTTTATGGGAAGTTGTTAGTGAGTCTGATAATTATATGAACTGCCATTAACTTGAAGTCCAGTCAATGGCCTATCCTTTGTGAGCTATAACGTAACCTTCGATTCGAGTACAAAAAAGGTTCGGTTGCAACGGCAACGGATGTGTGTGTATTGAATAGTAATCATTGATTCTCTCGACTTATTGTAGATGCAGCATTCGAAATATCAGAATTCAGCTTCTGGTATCCTTTTTTTCAATTGAAAAAAATACCTGATTGCTGAAAAAGCACGTGAAACTTGCTCACTTACCTTGGCTATAAGAAGGACGGCCTGTTCCACCCTTTTCCTCATTGACTACACTGACCCTGGTAGCTTTATCACTTTTTCATCTCTTGTCTACCCTAACAATTCACAAGCATACAGAAAGTTAATACATCATATTAGCGATTTTGTTAACCAGAATATTTTTGATGAAAAATGAAACATAATCTTTCGTGACTATGCTTTCTTTCCTGCAACTGCTTGACAAATGATGTAAACCATTAGGACTCTAATTATGTTGATCATAAGTTTAGTACACGATTTATAGGGATAACGACGCGTGTGCAAATACGTGCGTATCAGGGAAAGCCAATAAAGATTTCTGACCAAGAGAAAGTCTTTCACTCTGCCTTGTCTCTCGATACACGTAGGTTTATTTGTATTTACGTATGTATCTATAATTTTATGCAGTAAGATTTTCTATGTGCAAATAGAATGCTGTGGGAGATAGCACCAGTGCTTAAGTGCTTCAGTTTTTTTCACATCAAATATCATCAAATATGTAAATATCGTAAATCATATATCATAAACATCAAACGAGTAATAAGTAATGATTGATTACAAAATGTGTGAGATATATTCAAGTTCTTTACGCAATTTGACTGATCTATGCAATGACTTTTGAAACACCTTCCTCAATAAGATTAAAATAACTTGTACTTTACTGACCTTTCTGTTATGTCATTAAACATATCGGGATTGGAATCAATGTTACACTTTATAGTCCACATGGTAACTCCAAATATAAATAATCTTATTCTTCATTTCTCAAAGTTTTGAACGTTATTTGACATGTCACAATGATTTTCTACATTTATAATATTGAGAAAATGTAGAACTCTTTTTTTAGAGAACAGTTACGGTTGAATGACATTGGAAAATTGAATAGCAATCTTGTGTGCAAGATACAACTGCGAAACAAGGAAATAATTATGAAACTGTGAAGTGCCACAGCGGGTGCCGCACTAGCTGGTTATTATTTCACAAACGGACTAGTGTAACAACCAAATAAAGTTTCATACTAATAAACAATACACTTTTTTATTTAAGAGGTTTTGGGTCTCCATATAATATCAATATATCCGTAACTGTACTGATGAGTACATATTCATTACAGTTATACATAATCAGTCATTCAGACAGGCAATATATAATACAGGAAATCGATGGGCTATTCTTTGAATCACTAACATTACTAAGAACAAACATGCGAAAATTTATTGTTCTTGTTAACTGGGAATAAAACAAAGTGATACTACTCTTTTAGGGAAAGAAAGTGAAAAATAAGTGTAGTGAATGTTTTGTAGACGCATGTACCTTATGGCGAATGAATCACTCACTTGCAGAATGCTGACATCTAAAAGGTCAACAGGTATTCTTCAAGGTGAGAAAAATTTGCAGAGAATTTCACCACTGAGTCTCGACAGTATATGGTGATATTACACTGTTAGAAATGTCCCAAAGTAATATGTTTCATTTAAATACAAAACAGTTTCTAATTTTACGTGACGATAATGTAATATGTATAGGATAAAAACTGTGTCGGTTTGATGAAATTTATAAACTATAAATTAGTATAATCTACTTATGATAAACAAATGACTATTTTTCACATTTTGAAGCACTTTGAACTAATATCCAAGTCAAAAAATTCAGTTTCCTTTTTGTCTGTCTTTTGTCGTTATGTTGATTCGCTTTATTTTTACATCAGGAATGTCTTAGGAATTCCCGAACATTTCTAAAAATAATAGCTATGTAATTCAATGTGACAGATTTATTTAGTCTACCCATTAAAGAAATCGAGATCAAAATATATATCAGTGCAGTTGAGAAAAAGGATTTTTGGCTTCTCCTTGAAGGAGAAAGGTGGTCGTCTTACGAAAGGTGTATAGTCCAAAGTGAAAAATATTTTAGGTTTTAGGTAAGGAATGCTGTTTCCCGCGATAAAATTCAGATAATTATGTGCAAGTCATTGTTGCTGAAAGAACGAAAAATACCAGTTTCTAAAAAATTATGGAACGAGATCGGAAGGAGTTCGAGTGTTGCTATCCTTGGACAACCTGTATGGCTTCCTCGTACAGCTACTACCAGAACGAAACTGCTTCATAATCATAATAAATGTAAATTTCTTTCCTATGAGTAATCTTATGGGGCTTGAGGAATTTAATTCTTCTAAAGTTTGAGGAATTGAATTTTTAGGCTTCAGGAGAATCTGCTGTAAAATTTAACTCAAGCATTCGAATCAACGTATAATAAAAAATCTGCCCGCTGCGCAGCACAGTGGTTCAAAATCGAAAAGTTGTGTTCATAATCGCCTACAGGTCGTATTTCTTAACCGATTTGAATGTTTTT
>WSXT02002310.1:0-15063 GCA_011762715.2 Neuroterus valhalla
TAAAAAGGCACTAAATTTGATACTTGGGCATTAGTTAGCACTAGATTAGCACTAAATTCTTGTGTAGGAAAAAAGTCTATATACTTTGTTGTTCTTGTGATTTAGGCGTGGTGCTGTCAGTTCAACTTCCAGCTAACGGACCCACGGATTAAAAAAAATAAATAGAAAGGCACTAAATTTGATACTTGGGCATTAGTTAGCACTAAATAAGCTTTAAATTCTCGTTGAGAAAAAAAGTCGATATACTTTGTTGTTCTTGTGATTTAGGCGTGGTGCTGTCAGCTCGACTGCCTGCTAGCAGACCATTGGGTTTTGTTCAGAAATAATCATGGGATTGAGTTTGGTCTAAGGGCATTTTTCAGCACTAAATTAGCACTGAATTCCTGTGAAAGAAAAAAATCGTTATACTTATTGGTTGTCATGATATACGCGTGGTTCTGTCAGCTTGACTTGCGGCTAGCAGACCGTGAGGTTCTGCTTGGTAATAATCATAGGATTGAGTTCGGTCTCAGGGCATTTGTCAGCACTAAATTAGCATTAAATTCCTGTGAAAGAGAAAAATCGTTATACTTATTGGTTGTCGTAATATATGCGTGGTGCTGTCAGCTTGACTTCCAGCTAGCAGGACCACGGGTTTTCTCACGAAAATTAAAAGCACTAAATTGGATATTTTGGCATTAATTACCACTAAATTAGCACTAAATTATAGAATAGCATATTTTCAAAATATACATTTTGGTTCTGTCTACTTAAGGGACGTAAGAATGTCCCATATAGTATAGTACGGTATTCGAGATAGACCTAATTTTAATGCTGAAGGTTTGAAATCAGGACAATGTTAATTGAAGGGCTACATAACTCTGTCTACAAAGTCTTTAATCAAAATTGAAAAAGGATCCTGAATATTGCGTTCCCTGAGTAATTATACTCATGCGAAGTCCCATGCAGCAAATGTGTTCCGAACACTTAACCCGAATCACGTGCTCACCCCATCGAGAAAATTAATGACGGAAAGCAAAAAGCGGATATTTTCTTTTTGTGAAATTCTCACCATCAGTGAGGTCATACAAGAAACGAGGTGAACACGTGCGAACAACGGAAAAATTTGCTAGACAAAAAACATGACGTTACTCGCGTTTTGCGGGCAGCAAAAATTTGGTCGCATAACTCATGGCATTCCCACAGGAGTGGTGGATAGGGAACTTCAGTTCTTTTTCTGACAAATACCCCGATTCTATGGTAACTCGTTATATTCAAGGGAACTGCTGAAATTGATGATTTGCATTCAGGTTAGATCCGGACGTCGCATACATTTTGCATCCCGAAAGAAAAAACAGAGAGTGTGGTCAATACTTTTGGTGCGAGATTCAATTTTGATGATTCAAATATTCAAAATATACGTATTTTTTTGGTATATCATGCGTCCTAGTTTATTTTCTGAGAAAGCTTCAAATTCCTCCCGAACAAAATTGACGGAAGGAAAAAACATATAAAGCCTTATTTCGCTAATTTATGAAAACAGTTTGAAAGTATGCTAAGATGCTGAAAATTTCATTATTCTAGAATATGGATGAGTATATAAATACTTCGCTTAACAACAACCTAAATCCTGAAATTCCGTTCTATTAACTGAGTCAATCTAAAACAAAACTGAATTTTTTGAGAAGTGAAACTTTTTTTATTGAAATCGACGAATATGCTCTGAACATGAAGTGGATTCAGTGCATTCCAGTTTCGATAGCTTTTCTCATTGACCTGAAGTTCATGCAAACCTTCATTGAATCGATGAGAAGCAGAACCGAGCGAGCGCACGGCCTAGTAGGAAAGGGAGGGGATGCTGCTACGAAATGGAAGAGGTGAACGCCGGTATCGAATATTTTTAATACGTTTTTCAAAACTAAACTCGCAATATCTTCGAAACTACAGAAGATTTTCCAATGAAATTTTGACACACAACTCTTCAGGCTTCAGCGATGCCGCCAAATTACCAAATGATTTTTTCAAACATATAACTATTTATAAACAGAAGATTCACATTTCCGTCGAAAATTGGCCTTGAAATTCAAAATTTTCTCAATTTGCGAAATTGACCATTTTTTTAAGTCAATGAAGGAGTTTTTTCAGAAATTTGGATAATATTCGATTGATTTTTCTAAAAATTGTGATTCTTCAGAAACAATTTACGACAAAATTGTGAAATTTTGGATTATAACTAATTATAATTTTGAAAATGATTTGTTGAATTTGACGGCATTGCTAAAACCTCAAAAGTTTTGTGTCCACATTTCACTAATAAATTTCATATAATTTCGAAGATATTGGGAATTTAGTTTTGAAAAACTTATTTAAAATATTCGATATTGGCGTTCACCTCTTCCGTTCCGTAGCAGCTTCCCCTCTTTTTCCTACTAGGCCGTGCGCTCGCTCGGTTCTGCTTTCCGTCGATTCAATTGCTATACGGACTGTCATGTTCAGGCGCATTTGCAGTATTTCCAATTCCAATTTGAGAAAAAGAGTCCTAACTAACAATTAAGTTGTATTTAATCTGCATATCTTAGTACCTGGAACTAAGCTTTCAGATTCAAGTTAATTTTTAGTGACGCACTAGAATAAATTCAGAGATTGGTGGGAATACTGAGTATCGTAGTTCATTTCTTAATAAAAAAAACCTCTAGACTGTAAAAAACTATAAAATAAAATGAAAAAAAAACAAGTAAAAAGTTTGGAACAATTTTTGACATCAACCAAACACATTCGTTACATAGAAAAAATCTGCCCGCTGCGCGGGCACATTCCAATCGGGCGCCTCGCGCGAAGGTTGAGCGCGCCTGTGGCGCACGTCTTTCGGATCTCGCGCTTCGCGCTTGATAATGAATGTACCTCGCGCTCCGCGCTCGGTCTTTGTACGTCCCTACAATTGAGTATATATTTTTTATTTATTCATTATTTGTATATCATTAAGTTTTGCTAGAAATTTGACTTTTATCTGAAATGTTGTTTTTTTGGATTAGTACCAAAACCATGCATCTCATGTAAAAAAAATCAACAAAATTTGTAGATGTTCTTTCAAAGAACAATTTTGTTCTTAAACCTGATTTTTTTATTTTTATACTATTCTTGCAGAAGAAACAAAAACTGCATGCCCTATCGAAAAATGATCAAAAACAAAGTGTGGAAAAAATAAAAATTTTGATCCTTTTCATTATTTTTTGTTCGATTTAAATTGGAATTTTCGATATTTCGAGAAAATTCTAAGAGTTGTATTAACGATCTTGTACGGCTCCCAAGAAGGAACCTTTTTTCTTCTGACTTTTTTTTCAATCTAGCGTTATTGGGCCAATAAATCTCATTTTCGTTTATATTTTTGAATTTTGAAAATGCCACAACTATTACCATTTTTTCTTTATAAAAAAAAATCAGGAGAATGAGTTGTTTCACTTTTTACATACTACAAGAAACCGTACTCACAATTTTTGAGTCTTGAGAAAAAAAAAATCCAAAACAATTTTCGAAATGCTCCCCCTCTTTTATTTTTGACTCAAAACAGCTGGTTAACAAACTTGACTTGTATTTTTGGTCCTTCAAAATGGGTCCTAAAGCTCGATCGAATATGATCATTATTTCGAAAGTTATCAAGTTCACAGATTATTTTTCATAATTTCTTCTGCGATCAAAATTGGAATTCTCGATTTTTTGAAGAAATTCAAAAAGTTGTGTTCACAATCTTGTAGGGCTCCCAAGAAGAAACATTTTTGCTCTCTGACTTTCTTTTCAGTCTTGCGTTATTTGGCTAAAAATGTTCATTTCCGCTTATATTCTTGAATTTTTAAAATGCCACAACTTTGACCTTTCTTTTCGGACTTTTTTTCAATCTTGCGTTATTTGGCCAATAAATCTCATTTTCGTTCGAATTTTTTAATTTTGAAAATGCCACAACTATGACCATTTTTTCTTTAAAAAAAAATCAGGAGGTTGAATTGTTTCACGAAAGTTATCAAGTTCACAGATTATTTTTCATAATTTTTTGTGCGATCCAAATTGGAATTTTCGATTTTTTGAGAAATTTCAAAAAGTTGTGTTCACAATCTTGTAGGGCTCCCAAGAATAAACATTTTTACTCTCTGACTTTCTTTTCAATCTTGCGTTACTTAGCTAAAAATCCTCATTTTCTTTTATATTTTTGAATTCTGAAAATGCTATAGCTCTGACAATTTTGTTTTCATCCAAAAAAAATTACAAGGATAAATTGTTTTACTTCCTAAGTGCTACAAAAAATTCTGCTTACAATTTCTGATTCTTGGAAAAAAAAATCCAAAAAAATGTTAAAATTGCTCCCCCTCTTCGATTCTCCACCCAAAATAGTTGGGAAACGAACTCGCCCTTTTTTTCCGGTTTGAAAAAGTGTGCCAAAGCACAATCCAATATGATCATTCTTTCGAAAGTTATCGCGTATACAGATAACAGAGTACAGACAGACACCTTCGTAAAAATAATTTTTTCTGACTCAGGGGGTCTCGAAACGTGGAGATTTCATTAAATCCGCGAATGTCAATTTTCGCATAAAATCAAGACCTTCTCATTCAAAATGAGAATGTAAAAAAATGTTTAAAATGCTCCCCCTCTTTGATTTTTCATCCAAAATAGCTGGTTAAAGAACTCGACCAGCCTTTTTGGTCCCTCGAAATGTGTGCCAAAGGCCAAACCAATCCGAATAGTCTTTCAAAAGTTTTAGAGTATACAGACGGCAACGACGATGACGACGACAACAATGACAGCAGACAGACAGAGAGACACCAACGTAAAAACTACTTTTTCGGAATCACGAGGTCTCAGAACGTGGAGATTTAGTAATTTCCGCGAAAGTCGATTTTCACATAAAACCAATACCTTCAGATTGTGAAGAGAATGTGATACTTATTTCTGGAACGAATGTCCTAATACGAGGGTAGAGAGAATACGTGGATAGAGACATAATCCACAAAAAGTATATTGCTACCGTGACTCTGGAAAGCGTTATTGAGAGGCGTTATTGACTTTAGAATATGACACCAATTGAATTTTTACGAGCATCGTTTACGACCTATTGTGGTATAAAAGAGAAGCGTTAACAATCCTAGTATACTCTTACTACCATTTGCATATGATACCTTGCCTGATCAATGCACTAGCATTGGGAGTCTAGGGGGAGATATATGACACCAGTTAAACTTTTTACGAGCATCGTTCACGACCTATAGATTTCACACAAATAAAGCTTCTTGCTTTTCGCACAATTTTGAACCAATTTTCAATATTTGATACCTTGTTGTTTATAGCCTTAAAACAAAGTTTGAATCGCCAAAAATTCGGGCAACTTTTGCGATTTTTGCTATTTTATTATCGTTTCGCAACAGAAGTTAAACGGTCCGATTTTTGTGAATCAAGTTTTGTTGTACTGATAATTATTAAAGGATTTTGAATTTACATAGGCTGATAGAAAATTGTGCAAAAATTGTCTTGTAAATGCTACATGAAAGAGAAACGTGAATGATCCTAGTATACTCTTCATACCATTGACATATAATACCTTGCCTGATCAATGCGCTAGCATTGGAAGTCTAGGGAGGGATATATGACACCCGTTGAATTTTTGACGTGCATCATTCACGACCTATAGATTTCACGCAAATGCAGCTTCTTGCTTTTCGCACGATTTTGAAGCAATTTCTACACCATTGATATGTTATTGTCATCAGCTTTACAACATAGTTTGCAGCGCAAAAATTGGACGACTTATGCGATTTTGCTGTTTCATCATCGTCTCGTAATGGAAGTAAAAATGGTCCGATTTTCGCGATTCAAGTTTTGTTGTACTGATAACTATTGAATCATTTTGCATTTACAAAAGCTGTTAGAAAATTTTACAAAAATTGTCTTGTAAATGCAACGT
Source organism: Neuroterus valhalla (assembly GCA_011762715.2). Taxonomy (NCBI): domain Eukaryota; kingdom Metazoa; phylum Arthropoda; class Insecta; order Hymenoptera; family Cynipidae; genus Neuroterus; species Neuroterus valhalla. The sequence continues at coordinate 5,930 of WSXT02002310.1, forward strand.
GAAAGGAAAGCGTTAATGATCCTAGTATACTCTCACTAGCATTGACATAATATGTTATCTTGCCTGATCAATGCGCTAATATTAAGAGTCTAAGGAGAGATATATGACACCGGTTGCTTAACAATTACTGAATATAAACGTTCCTCAAATAATTACATAAAAGTAATGCGTATCTTTGAAACATGCGGTAGGAACGGAGTTCCGAATGCGTTCCAGGGAGGAATGATGTACGTATATACGCATTCGAAACTCCGTTCCTACCGCATGTTTCAAAGACACGCATTACTTTTATATAATTATTACATTGAGCTCAGGCAATGATTTCGAATTTGGTTCGAAAAAGGTTTTTCATAAGACGCATAGTTCTTGTTTATATCGTAAAAAATATTACCAAAAATGGAAAAATCCATTTTTGAGCATAACTATGCGAGATACGAGAAAAGGATATAAAAAAAATTGTTGACCTTAAAAAATTGTAAAAATTGACTGCTAACTTTTTTTCGATAAGACAAATTGTTTTTGTTTCAATCATGATAACACACTTAAAAAAAAGATCCATTTTCCATCCAAACAATAAGAGACAGGAAGAAATTTAAACGGAAAAATCGTTCATCTCAAAAAGGTCTACAAGTTTAATATAAATTACTTGTGAATAAGACGTATATTTTTTGTTTTCATCGTGACGACGCTCTTTGAACAATGAAAAATTCATTTTGCTAGCAAAACTATGCGAGATGTAAATATCGATGGCGAGTAGTGCAATGAGAATGTGTCCCTTAAGGCCAGTAGAGCCTTAGGTAAAATTGATTTTTCTTTTATTTTCATCAAGAATAAGAAAAAAATCAATAATCTTCATAGAAACAGAGGTTTTCAGCAGTTTTGCAATATTTGTAATTCTGTGTGAGCATTACACTGTAAACTGAATCAAACACGGAAGTAGCAGAGCGCAAAGCGCGAGATTAAAAATACGCGAAGCGCGTAGCGCGACGAAAATACATCATCGAGCGCGAAGCGCAAGATCCGAATGACGCGCGCCTTGGACGTGTCCAAACCTGCGAGCAAGTTTTTTTCAAGTTTTGTAGAAATTTCACGAGAAATTTGCAATTTAACAAAATTGATTCCGGCAAATTAAAAAACAATTATCATAATCAAAGTTCGAAAAATAAAGTTTTCATTCTCTGTATTCAAGTTTTCATTTCAATTAGAACCGTTGTTCCGCGGTCGGCGAAGCCGCTGCCACAGGGCACAGCTAGTATGTATATACTACTCGCAAAAATTGAAGGATATCCAAAGAAATCCCAAATTTTATGGTAATTTCAACATGCAATAACTCGGGGGAAAATGGTCGGGCGGTGAATGAAGAAGAGAAAATTGAAACTTTAAGTATCTACTTTTCAAATCCTTACTGTTGAATTTTTTAGCGTAGGTGGTTTTTTGAATAATCATCCAAGAACTAACAAATAAAATTTTTCCAAACTTTGGCTCGTCTTCGAAACGGTCTGGACTCCGAAAAATTTTATTGGCATGCGACCAGAAAGTTTTTTCCGAGAATTCAATCAGCTTTAATTTGAGCTGTTATCGATCTCTCTACGATAATTTGGCGACATTTCTGTCAAAAACTACCGTAACAAGCAATGTTTCCATTTTTATTCATTTTCTGAACTTCAAAAATTGCACTACGTGGAGGATTCACGTTCGGATGTATGCTTCTAACGCGCGCGCGCGTATATAGTTTTTTGGGAAGATTGAGACCCGTTAGTTCGTCAGTTCCACCGTATTATAACGACTCCAAACTCTTCTTCCAAAGTGTGTGTGTGTGTGTGTGTGTGAGTGTGTGTGTGTGTGTGTTTGTGTGTGAGTGTGTGTTTGTGTTTGAGGGCCTCTAAACTTCCAGACCCGTATTGACACTCTGTTCTGAATCATCACGTCTGAGAGATTTCGCTATTCAATGCACCAACGAATTGTCATGCTACGTAATCCCTTGCCAACATCGCAACAATGCATCGGTAAACTTTAGCAAGTTATGCAGTTGCGGATTACTTCACTGCGATCCTCGCTCGAGCAAGTCCTAAGCGTGCTCAATCAAGTTCAAATCGGGAGCCATAGGTGGATGATTGAGCGTTGTAACTTTATTTGCGGTAAGGAAATTTTGCGTTAGCACTGTGATAGGAAGACGAGCATTATCTCGGATAAGGATAAAGAGTCGTCTTCACATTTGTCTTCGCAAAGGTAGGACGTACGATCGCAAAATTTCGTTGACATACCTCTTGCCAGTAAACGTTCCGTAAAGATAACCAAAGGTGTTCTGGTATTGATGGAAATACCTGCCTATACCATCACTGATCCGCCATTGAAGGCCACGACAGGTCGCATAAGCCGATCTTGATTTCGGTATCCAGGACGACGCCAAACGAGAGATCGTGGGTCGTTGCCATAAAGACAGACTCTGGACTCATCTGTGGATAAAACATTGGTCGACTGTCTATGACCCTAATGGTAATGGCCACGTGCATAGATAATCGCATACGACGATGTCTATAGGAGTAAGCATCGATGCACGATTTTGGCGTCGCATCGAGCACGTAACCCTTGCTTTTGAAAACGATTTCGAACCATTGGAGCCGAGATGTATTGCCAGGGAGGATGTTGACGATGATTGCGAAATGGATGAGCTATCACACCCGCATGTGCAGTTGGATTTCGATGAGCTTCGGGAATGACGGCACGATCATCGCGCTCCGTATTAAGTCGTCGTCTACCTTGACCTGGCTAACGATCGTAACTCTGAGACTCGTCAAATCATGCATGGGCACGACTGATAACAGATCGGCTAACTCCACTTGCAGGCTAACTTGATTGCAACCCTTTCGTAGAACAGTAACAAGTCGAGCCACATCTGTGGCAGATAAGTGTTGCCTTTGATATCAAAAAAAAAATTTTTTAAACCGTTTGTCGCTCTTCGAATAGCTGCCTCAAAAAATTCAAGCGGGAAAAAAGACAGGAAGAGATCTGGGTCTTGTGTGAAGTAGAGCAGGAATTTGTGGAGGGAATGATGATGGCGCGATGATCGAGCCATCATTCGCTAACGTCCTCTCCAGCAATCCATCTCGGCTTTAACGGTTCGGAATCGTTTTCGAGAGCGAGGGTTACGTGCTCGACGCCCGAATCGTATACCGATGCTCACTCCTAGACATTGTCGAATGCGACTTACATAATATGCGCGTGGCTATAACCATTGGGATCGTAGATAGTGGACCAATGTGTTATTCACAGACGAGTCCAGAGTCTATCTTCATGGAAACGACCAACGATCTCTCATTTGGCGTCGTTCTGAAAACCGAAATCAAGTTCGGTTTATGCGACCTGGGTGGCGTTCAATAGTGTATCAGTCGTGGTATGGGCAGGTATTTCCATTATTACCAGAAAACCTTCGGTTATCGTTCGCGGAACGTTGAATGGTGAAAGGAATGTCAACGAAAATTTGTGACCGTACGTCCTACCTATGGGAGGACGACGCTTCACCCTTATGCAAGATAATGCTCGTCTCATACCGCAGTGCTTACGCGAAATTCCCTCACCGCAAACAATGTTACTACGCTCAAACATCCACCTATGAGTCTCGATTTGAACCCAGTTATGCACGTTTGGGACTTGATCGAGCGGTGATTGCGGAAAAATTATCCGCAACTGCATTACTTGCTACAATGGACCGATGCATTTTTGCGATGTTGGCAAGTGATTACGCAGCATAAAAATTTGTTGTTGCATTAACATGCGAAAGCTCTTAGGCACGGTGATTCAGAACTGAGGTTCAATACGCGGTACCGAACTGTGGCCCGGAAGTTCAGAGGCCCTCAAACACACACACACACACACACACACTTCGGAGGATGAGTTTGGATTCGTTCAATACGGTGTGGCCCAGTCAATAGAGACATTTAAATAGAAAGAATTTCAGGGTCCAACTTTTTGACGTAGAAAGTTTTCTTTTAGCTTGGAAATAAAGGTTTCACACTCTTGCCCTCGAATTTGTGTACTCTTAATCCGCCATCTTGAATTTTTTTTTGTTATCTCATGTAATTTTCATTTTATAGCAAGAATGGTAGAAAACAAATTTGTGAAAAATTGTATTCCGCACATTTTTTATTTAAACAATTTTGCAGAATCAATAATATTTATTGCCGATTTCGAGTAGAAACTGCGCAAGATCGTGCCATGGGCGCAGTTTTCTCAACTTTTTGGCAATCCGCATAAGGAATAAGTGCCATATTTAAATGGGGGAATTGTAAAACATGAAATTTCCCATAACGTTTGTACCAGAAAGTTTTTTGAATGGACCATACATGACGGTCGGGAAAACGCGCTCAATATAGAGCAAGGTGGGAATCTGCCTGCACCGCAGTGGTTTAAAATCCCAAAAAGCTGGCCGAAAATCAGAATCTCGATATTTCACTCCATTCGAGTACCCATATAAGGTTTTTGAGATCGCTGATTTCGAAAATGATGTCAAAAAACCAAAACTTATCTTGGCGGACCCAAAATGGCGGACAGTTTTCTAAAAAACGACTTTTCTTGAAATAGGGTAGCTCGAGGCAGCAAGTAAGAACAGTTTCGAAAAGCAGACACTTTTCTGAAATAGAAAAGAAAATACCAACACAGGAACTCGCAGGAAAAGAAATAATTCTTTACGTTAACTTGTGAATTGGGCACAAAAGAAGATACATTTCACCTTGCAATGCATCGCACACATCGAATTATACATGTTCTATCATTTCTGCCGTACATACTAAAAAGATACATAAGTCCAATCTGACTCGAACTGAGAAAATCGAGAAAAGCTTTCTGCTCGAGGAACTTTGGTATCGAAGGAAATTTTGAATAATCTGGATACATACACTATTCGGGTTAAAATAATCCGCTCTTTCATATTTTGCAATATAAAATTGATTTTTTAAACAATTTCCATTAGAAAATGGACTTAAAGGTTCTAAGAAGTCGTGAAAAGTCGAAAATACAAGGCAAGAAGAACACATCTCCAAAGCCATAACAAACGCAAGGGCAAGCGTTACTTTTAGTTTGTAAATATGCTCCGCTCTCGGTCACTTTTACAAGGCAAGAAACACACAAAGCTCTATCGGTTCTCTTCGATTTGGACAATGATGACGTATCAGATGCCGCGTGCAAATTTAAGGACACGCAAAGAGCTTTGTGTATCTTTTTCTGTTGTATTTTCCAACTTTTTCAACATTCCTCATTATTGAGTAGTCGTTTTCTGCAATAAATATTTATAAAAAATAATTTTTATTAGCATAGTTAGATGCAGCTTTTTCTAACGAATCCAGTGATACCAAAAACTAATTTTTCATAAAAATGTCACTCATGTATCTTTTTAGTTTGTACGGCAGATTTACTCTCAATTTACGTACATTCACGAGCATTTTCCATGTCCTACAAACTTCTTCCATCAAAAACTCACTGAATATGGCAAATTTTAGGAAAATGGCCACCATTTTGGGTCCGCCATTTTCAATTTTTCACTTTTGACTCTATTTTTGAAATCAATGAACCCAAAATGTGCAAATGAGGTTGTATTAAGAGTCTCCAAGACAAAAAAGCGTTCTCGGAAACGCGCGACGTATACACGAGACCCACATTGATATCGGCAATAAGTATTATTAGTTCGGAAAAGTTGTTGGAATAAAATATGTGGGAAATACAATTCTTTACAACTTTGTTCCCTACCATTTTGATTGCACCATAAAAAGTACGTGAGATAACAAAAAAAATCGAGAATTCAAAATAGCGGATTTAGCGTACACAAATTTAAGGGCAAGACTGTAAAACTTTAATTTTTACGCTAAAAGAAAACTTTTTACGTCAAAAAATCGGGCCCCAAAATTTTCCTGTTTACAGGCCGTTTTCTATCTCTGCTGACTACGGGCTGGTGGGACTGACGATCCACCGGGTCTTATTCCTCCTCAAGAACCATACACACGTTCGCGTGAGAAGCGTAAATCCAACCGTGCAACCTCCACCTGGTACGCTCTGGGTAACGCTGATGCAAGCGGTAATTAAAAACTGTAGTTGATGCCTATAAGCAGAGAAATTAAACATTATTGGTAAAAGAACATTATAGAACTGAAAAAATGGATAAAAATGGAAAAATTGTTTTTAACGGTGGTTTTTGACTGATAGGATGAATTCAAACCTTTGGGACACTGAGAAAAAAAATCGTAGCGCTCCGCAAATTTGACGGTTTTTAGGGACACATCAAGACTAGGAAATGACTATCGGTATCCTTCGTTCATTTACTATATCCGAAGGTATACCGAATTTTCCAAATATCCCTAAATTCGCGAATTTTCAACTTGTTTTCAGCCAACATTATCACTTTGAACAAAAACTTTTCATCAATAACCGAAGATCTCATGTCATAGAGAATGTTTTGCAGTTTCCGAAACCCTAGTCCCATTTTCTGCACGGAGAGGAGTAAACTTGAGCAGTTACTGTTTACACCGTAACTGTAACTGTGCTCACCGTAACAGCTACAAATGAGAAACGGATTGTAGATAAACCGTGGCTGCTACTGCCAGCAACGGAACTATTCCGGCCACACCGTAACAGTTTCTGCGCGCCACCTAAAACGTTTTGCAGTAACCGTTTCTCCGCTGACAGTAATAGTTACTGCTAATACATGAATCGCTCCGCCGAGCGCAGTAGTAGTAGTGCAATGAAATTTGATGAGTAGTGCAACTAAATTTGATGCCTCATCGCTGACAAAATTTTAGTTCCACTAAAATCTAATGGTTCTCTATTTGAACTTTGACCTTGCACATTATCCATTGATTATTATCAATAACTACAATTATTCTGGATTAGAGAAGAAAAGTGAAACTTGCCGTAATTTCGGTAATCTGATAAAGTTGTAATGTTAAAAAATGTTCAATTTTTCGTGTTTTAATTTTTGATTTCGATTTTTTCCACTTTTTTTACTCGACTTCGCATTTCATTACTCTTCGCCTCACAAACTATATTGATTTTTTCTTGAATGCTGCGTCATATCCAAATTCTCCAGATAAATTTCACTTCTTTTCTCTGATCGTAAGCAGGTTTTTAATTATTTTTTTAAATTAATACTTACATCCAACTTATTTGGATTTATTTTAAATCTTCAGCGTTCAAGGAGCAAACTGTTCCTGTAAGATAAGTTTTTAATTATTTCCATACAATATTCACATGTTGAATAAATTTAAAAAATAATACTTAATAGATACGCAACGTAGATAAAGCAAAAAACTGCGCGTGCAATGATGGTTACGGACTAAACAGGAGCTAGTACTGGCGATACCGTAACCATTACTGCCGTGGTAATAACTATGAATGCGTTGCGTTTTCTTGTCTCGAACCGAACAGATACTCTGCAAGCAGCAAAGGTTCATGTGAGCGCAGTAACAGTTACTGTTGATCTTTTACTCGGGAATCGCGCGTAACAGTTACGGGGTTGTCAGAAACGTTTACGATTTTAACTCTCCGTGTGTTCAATAATTTGTTCCGGATCAATTGACTGTCAAAGTTAAAATTGACTTTTCCGCTTTGATGGACGATTACTCTGCGCCAAATTATTGTACAGAGCTCGACAATAGCTTAAATTAAAGCTGATTGAATTCTCGGAAAAAATTGTCGGTCGCATGGCCATAAAGTTTTTCGAAGCCCGCAGACCATTTTGAAGACGAGGGAAAATTGCGACCCTGAAGTTTGCTATATGCTATGGATTTGAAATTTGTTTCATCGATAATGAAAACACTAAAATTTCGATTTGAATACAGATTGGACCATTGTAATCGTCTTCAAAATGTCTCCATGTGTTTAACTTTACTCATATAGCACATGAACCACTGGGGACCAAAAAGTGTAAACTGCACAAATAAATTTTTTTGAGTTGAAAAGTAATTGTTCAAACATAATGACACTCGTCCACTTTCAGCTGCACAATGTAGCGCTGTTTCTGCTATAGATTCCAATTTTGTGTCATTAATAATTACCAAACCAAAAGTCCGATATAAAAACTAGAACATCCATTGGAATCGTCTCCCAAATGTTCTGTTTTTTGAAAAAAAATTTTTTCTAAACAAATCTGTAGCAGAAACAGCGCTACAGTGTGCAGCTGAAGGCGAACGAGTGTCATTATATTTAAACAATTATTTTTTGACTCGAAAAAATTTATTTTTGTAGTTCACACTTCTTGTTTTTCAGTGGTTCATCTTCTATATGAGCAAAGTTAATCACTTTGTCTGAATAAATTATTAACATTTATCAGCAATGTATTTTTTCAACAAATTGTTATTTCGAAAAACGAAAACATGTCACCGAAAGGTATTCGGTAGTTTTTCCTAGTGATTGATAGATTTCCCAGATGGAATCGATAGTACGCGAATGTTAAATAAAGTAAAAGACACAGACAGAAGTAATTGTTATTCTTTCATGCACGGCTATGTAAATTTTGGTAGCATAAAAAAAATTTCTAGAACAGAAGATAATAAAGTATCTACTCGCTTATGTGAACAGGTTTTTTGTAAGATATTTGATAAAGTTTTTAGTGTGCTCGAATTCAAAGATTAGGAAAGTTACAAAAATTTTATTTTGCAACTTGGATCGCTTTGACTCTACAGCGAGCCGCTAAAAACTTTTGACCGAAATATCGAAGAAAGACTATTAAACGAGAGGAAAAAATGCTCTGACGTGATGAATATATCATATCAAGGAGTACGAATAAAAAAGGTCGAGAAATTGTTTTAAGTTCTTATTCGCTGAGATTTTACAATTTTTGTTTTCGAATTTTTTTTTACATCAACACATATCTTATAATAAGACTCATGTTCGAAAACGTATGGTTAAAATATCGTTAACTTATTATTTGAATAACTAAGCAATTATTTTGAGTGCTAGCTTGAGTTGATTTCAGAACTCTCGTACGTGGACATTAGGTTGGTCCAAAAAGTTTTTTTTCGAATTTTTATGCGAAACGCCCGGAAATTTGTTCGAATCCACGAAAAAAAGAATGCATATTTTTTGTTTTGAAAAAAAAAATATTTAGAGGTGCCGCAAGCCCCGTGAAGTTTAACACGTATTTCCCA
>WSXT02002321.1:0-15062 GCA_011762715.2 Neuroterus valhalla
CTCAAAACGTGGACATTTGACAAAAACGGGGGGGCTCAAATTTTACACAAATCTAATACCTTCTCTGATGAGAATGTGAAAAGTGTTTTTTATTGGATAGAGGAGGTGGGGTTTAGGTCGAAATGGAAGTAAGCTTAGGATGTGAAAAAGGCAGGCGGGATGATGATCGAGGTGAGATGAAGGGAATGGACGATGAAAAATAGAGTTGAGTGAAGTATGGGGAGGAGGCATAAGAAGGGAACTAGAAACAGGGACATCTGTTGGTGGCAGTAAGATAGAGCAATCTCATTTACCGAAGGACGGGCAGGTAGTGACTGAGCGGGGAAGTGATAACGAGAGCGGTGCGCAAAGAAAGGGAAAGAATGAGCAGGGTAAGCGAGGTAAACAAGGAGGCAAGTTAAACAATGTTTAGCGCAGGTCGAGGGGAGGATCTCTTGCTTCAGGAGAGGAAGAGAGAAATTCAAGATTGTCCGGGGAAAAGCGTGGTAGAAAGTTTATTCTAGAAAAACAACCGAACCCGTAGGTCCCCCACAAAGATTGAAAGGCAGTTGAACAGTGATCCTCTGAGGATTTCCATATCGGAAATCAGAAGGCTGAAGCAGTAAATAGTGACTATAAGGTAAGAGCGTTAGAGGAGAGAAATCGGGAAAAGAAATGAAGAATCTGATACAGAAAGTAGCAAGTTCAGAGACAGTGTCAGTGTCGGCTAGGGAAGAAAAAGAAGATGAGATGACACAGGTTAAAGAGGCTATCAGAGTGTGAGAGGAAAAGGCTGACAAAAGATTCGAGGTGGTAGAGGCTAGGTTAGTTATGGAAGATGACAGCAGGGTGAAAAGAGAGTAGAAAGGTATCTGGGACAAGGTTGACAACATTCTTGAAGAAAAAAAAAGGAGGGTGTAGGAACAAGGAAGGGGAGGTGGTGGGGAAGGGAAGTTTAAAGGCAATAGGGTTTTGGACGAAGAGGAGTGAAAAAGAGGATAGAAAGAATAATAACTTGAAAAGGGGGCTGAAAATGAGGAGCGGTGAAGAACGGAAGGAAGTGGAGGCGCTACTACAAAGTATAGGAGGGTTTTACGGCAAAGTACTGCAATTGGGGCTCAAGGAGAAGAAGGAAGTAAACTAGCGGTGTGGAATTTGGGAGCTTGAAAGATAAGTAAGGGGCAATGAAGAGAAGGCTGCATAGAAGTTATGGGGGTTTACATTTACCATGAACTGACACAAAAAGAGAGGGGAATTCAGAGAATGCTGAAAGACAGAGCTAGAGGAGAGAGGGAAGAAGGAAGAACGGCGAAGGTAGGGTACAAGAAAGTAAAAATTGAGGAGGCAATGTGGTTTTGGGATAAGAAGAGAGAGAAAGAGGAGCTGAAAGAAGTGCATGGAGACTTGTTTCGTAGGAAGTAGAGTGGTGAGGGGACAGCAGGGCGGAGGAGTAATAAAGGTGCTAATTTGGAATGTAGCCGGGGTAAAAAAAAAGGTGAGGACTTATGCAGGGACTGGATGTGATTAAGCGGATAGAAACGTGGGTGGAGAGCATGAAGTAGGGTAGAACAGAACCAACGCTACCAAGGGGATTAAGGTGGAGGCTCCAAGAGGCGATAAGATTACAGAAGAAAGTTAGAGCTAGTAGGCAAATCATAACAGAGATCATAGAGGGTTTTGAAAAAGAAATTTGCAGTGAGCGCGAGGGCCAAGGAGTGTGAATGAGCGCTGTGAAGATGGAGGGGGGGGGGGGGAGTCTTGCAAGTTGTTGACCGTATACAATAGGGAAGGGATGGACAGTATCAGAGGAAAGGTAGAAAATGTTATATGCGAGAGAGGGGAGGGGATGGTAGTATCAGGGAGGTGGGGGGAGGGTATTTAATGCGATAATGGGGAAGTAAGGGGAGGAGAAGGAGTCTATACAGGGATGGGGAAAGTTTCGAGAGGATATCGAAGGACACTGTTATAAATAAGGAGGGAGAGACTTCGAGAGACTCGATTATGGATAGGGTGCAAGCGATCGCCAATGGTATGATAACAGGGGACGAAGAGGGAGAGTACACGTATGTGAGTAAGATGGGATTGTCGGTAATAAACTGTGGTCATAAATATGCACGGGCAGAAGAGACAGAGAGATTCACAGTAGAGTGGAGGATCGAATCAGACCACAGGCTCCCTATCTTATGAATAAGAGAGGAGGGAGGCATAATGGATAGGAATGGCTATAGACAAGTACCAGAAGCAGCTAGGGGAAGTGACTTTTGAAAGGGGAGTCAGCGGAAGAGATATGGGAGGATTTGAAAGTAAACGTGACAGAATTCGTGCAATAGAAAAGGTTGAGGAAGAGGAAAAAGAAATTGTGAAACCATGGTGGGACAGGAAATGTAAAAAGATGAAGAGGAGTGTGGAAAAAAAGGAAAAGAACTGGAATAAGGGAACCGCAAAGAGAGAGGAGTACGTGGAGATAGAGAAGGAGTTTGGGTTGATGTTAAAAAGAGAAGGGCAAGGGAGGGAAAAGAATCTGAAAGAGGAGTTGAGAGGTGCTGAAACCGAGAGTGACGTGTGAAAGATAATAAATAGGTTCCAAAAGCGCGGGAAGGGGATAAGTGAGAAGACGGTAAGTGAGGAATGAGAAGAGTTTTTCGAAGGATCATTTCAGGGCTCAGAGGAACGGAAGAAAGATGAGGGGAGTAGAGGAACGAGGAGAGAAGGAGGGACATAGTTAAGTGACGAGGAGATAAAGTTGCAAATGAGAAAATAAGCAGGTCAAACACAGCTGTCTTGGACGGGGTGCAGAACGAAGCATGGATTTCCGGTACACCAGGGGTTAGAGGTAGGCTAAAAGAGGTAGTTAAGAAGGCATGGAGGAGTGAAGGCTTTCTAGGTTAGTGAAGAGAAAGGCTGATAGTGCCACTGTATGAGAAGGGGGATAGGTAGGAAAATTATAGAGGAATGACATTGATGAAAACGGTGTACAAAGTGTGCGCAATGGTATTGGCAGAGAGACTACGGAATGATGCCGAAGGGAAAGGCATATTAGTAGATAGAGGAATAACGAAGAAAGGATTAAAAGTGTACGCATTTTTCGTAGATCTTAGAGGCGCTTTCCCAAGAGATCTGTATGAAGAGAAGAAAGATTGGGTGATTGAGGAGGGACTCGTTTTCAGAGCGTTTCTGAAAGAAAATGTGGTTGAGGCAGGGGTGTCCGCTTAGCTCAATGTTTTTCGCGATCCTAGTCGATGAGATGAAGAGGAACTACGGGAAAAAAGGTAGGAGAAGGGAAGATAGGAGGAGTTAGAATATGGTCACTCTCGTACACAGATGACGGTGTTGCTGGCGAAAAGTAAGGAGACATTGAAAGAGGTGATAAAGAGGTGGAATAGGTACCTGGGTAGGAGTCAATTAGAATTTAATGCATGAAAGTCCAAGGTTATGGTGTTCAGAAGAGGAGGTAGAAGGGATTAGGGAGGGGATCGAAAATGGAGGGGGAGAGTATGGAGGGCAAATAATGTGATGGGGCAGGTGTGGGAATTGGGGAAGAGGTTGTTTACGTATGACTTTGAAAGGAGGATGGAGCTGTTTGACTTCCTTGTGATGAGCGTGCTGATGTATGAAGTAGAGGAATGGGGGTGAAAGGAAAGCGAGGAGGGAAACAGGGTACATGAAAGGTATATCAGATGTTTCCTTCGGTTGGAAATTTTGTTTCCAACTAAAAATTCAATGGCTACATTTTCAGTCGGAAAATTAATTCCTTCTTTAGGACATGGCTCCCTAACTTTTGGAGTGAACTCGTATTTTTGGCTTGGAAATTTGTAAATTTGGTTAGACTTTTTGTTTTATTGACTCAGAAATATTATTTGATTGAAAATTGAATTACTCGATTGCAATACGAAACACTTTGTTGTGGATACATCTATTACTTAAAAAATTCATCGACCTGCGTCATTTCCATCAACTGATCCTTTCTTTGAGTCTTGCTACTCTTCTTACTACTTTAGAAATCTGATTCTGGAGCTCTTCTGACTCGTCAATTTTGTTGGCAGGTGTTTTGGAAATCCCAAAGTTGCTGTGAGGAGAAATGACGGAATAATGCTAAATATATACTCAGACATTCACAATTTTGACTTGCCTTGATTCGTATTGCATTCTCAGCAGCTGCATCTACAGTTGCTTGCCAGGAACCTTCGGATTTTTCACCAGAGTCTAGAACAGGAATTGCTACGAGTGTTCCATGTCCGTACATTGGACGTTCGACTCCATCCAAAGTAAACACAATGGATATTCCATCAACCGCTGGGTCATAATTTCTAGAGAGCATGAGATTCAAGTAAAATTCCTGGCCACGTCGAATTACGAGACGAGCTTTGTTTCCACTTCGATTCATTATTTCGTATCTGGAAGTCTTATGAGCCTCCCCATTTTCGTTTATGAGAGGATCCACACTCACTATTGCTATGATAGACGACCTAACATCTTCCCCTGAAACAAAAAAATATTATTATTATACCATCAAGCCACATTTCTCTTGTGGTAAGCGTAACTAGTTTGTTTCTAGTAATGTTGTACAACTAGAATACGTCCTATACTTTTTATAGTCCTCCCAAAGCTTAGCTCTATTCACCTTGTCGAAAGCTTCTCCCAATTCAACAAAAGGACAGAAAAAATTTTTGTTTACTCTCAATTTTTTGCTGTGATCTGCCTCAAGCCTAATATCTGATCCACACATGATCTCCCTGGCATGAATCCACTGTTGACTTCCCAAATCCTTTTCTAAGTTATTCTGATGATCATAGTAATAAGTACTTTGATAAATATTTTACCCACGGTATTAAGAAGATATTTTTCTCCAATCGGTACAGTCACCCTTATCACCCCTTCCCTTGTAGATTGGGACGATTATCGCCTTCCTCCAAGCATTTGAAACTTTACCATTCACAGCACATCTATTCATGGATTTACTCAGCCACACAAACGAATATCCGCCACCGCTCCTAATTATAAGAGCAATAATACCATTCAAGTGGATGGCCTTACTATCCTTCATTTTCTTGATTATGAATATTGTGTCGTCGATATTAATTCTTCTTTCATCATCTTCGACCAGGTTGGCTAATGTACCATTTTCCGTATCACTGTTGTTATGCTTTACAGCCTGACCCACAGACAATTCCTTGAAGGAAACACTCATTCTGTCCTTCTTTTTGCCCGTATCTCATACCGTTTTACTATCAGTAGTCTTAGTTTCGGCTACCTCAATGCTATTACTTCCTTGTCTAGTCTTCTGAACCCATTTCCAGGATGTTCTCTTAGTCCCCTTATAAAACATTCTGCGTTTTTTTTATTCTCCCGCTTCTATTATTTCCTTGCGTGATAGTATTTTTGCTTTCCTGTTTTATGCCTGTAATCATTTTTTAGCCTGGTCTTTTCTTTGTTGCTTACACATTTAATGTTCAACGCTCGCGAGTACGCTTCCTCTCTATCATTGATTATTGATGCACCCTCTGCATTTTCATTGCCCGTTTCTATTTGACAGTTTTCTTCACAATGACATATATATGTTTATTTTACTCTTCACGAAATGCTTTTTATACATTTGTCTTCCCCAGATTCTCCGTTTGAACTCGCGTCTGCTTTGACTCACTATGGCTTCTTCTTTGCCTTCAGCTTTGCATCCATCATTCAAATAAGCCTTTCTCTAAGCGTAGGACAATCAATTTCTTCCTGCTACTGTTCGTTTTTGGTTCTCCGAAATGACCAAGTACCCAGACTGCGCTTGCGTGATCAACAGCAACCCAACCATTTATGTCTCCAAGTAGTATGATCCTTTCTGAAGCACTGCAATTATCTAGGGTATCATTCAATCAGTCGCATGGGGATCTTTAACATCCTTACTGTCATCATCGACTAGATTAGAGATTCATAGTTTTTGACATGCTATTTTCCTCTCATTCATAATCAGACCTTATTCTGAGCAACCATGTAATGCATTATCTACTCCTGACCGAATGAACCCAATATTTCGATCCTATCGCATTTTCTTTCAATTCTTTTTCTGAGTTTAGACCAAAAGCTCATGTGTACATATTGACCTATTTTACGAATACATCTAAACAATACCCTCCTTCTCCAGAACAAACTGTTCTTTATGCCAACACAAAAAAAAATCACAGGGGTTTCACGAAATCACAAGGATAAGAAAAGGAGGGATGGGCAATGCGAAAAATTCTCATGAAAGGAGCTTCACAGAAAGCGAATCCTCCCTCATTTTGATGGATCTTAATTATTCATACTTGAAGCTAAAAATAAGAAACCTTCGAGAATATCCTGTCGATTATGTGCCTCTAGTACGAGTTTCCGCAAATTTTTCGAACATGAAAACACTATCATCATTATTTATCTCTCTGAAACCTAAATTATATCTTCAGAATGAATAATACTTCGGAAAACATTTTGTAACTTCCATTCTTATTCAATCGATTATTACAAGAATTTTCAAAGTTGTCCTTCTCTTTCATGTCCTGTCAGTCTGAATGAAATATAACGTGGATCGGGAGATTTGTTGCTCAGATAAATTATCGATCAACTGCACCTGTTGGATATGGATATTTTTTGTTCAACACCCCTTTTTGTTTCTATTTTGTTTAAATTAAATGAGAATCAATTGATGAATCGCTGCCAATTTCCAAGAAACTATTTTTATTTACTTATTAGTAGGTTTGGGTAGGGAATCGAGTTCTCTTCTATTTTAGGTCTGTATCCATACCTGTTTCCTTCTCACCTATTAGAGTTATCATCATCGGGTTTGCCGCGGTCTTTCCCAAGAATCATACTAAATATTTTAAAATTATTATTTCATTTCATTATGATAAAATGAACACTGTTTTTCAATGCAACCCGCGAGGGACCACCGGTTCGCAAGATACTGTGTGGGGTTGTTGCGCCTCGCACTCGCGGTGAAGTGGTGTCGCGCTTTATTCTGACTGAATGATTGTTCTTAAACGCTTAAGACCAACCGAATGAAAAGTTTTTCGAAAATTAAAATAAAAAACATTTAGAATCTTTACTGATCAGAAGAACTGACAACATTTTTAAAGTTTCACAGAAAAGGATGGTCCTCAACCACTTTTACTAACCCAAAGGACTTTAAAAGCTTTCAAAAGATCTCAGATATTTGAGAGTATTTTGAAAGATTTTGAGGGATTTCTAATATTTCAGAGAAAGTTTAGAGTATGTCAAAAGATTCCCAGGAATTTTTAGAGAAACCAACAGCGATATGGAATATATTAGGTCATTTAAGGAAATTCTTAAAACTTTAGAACACATTCCAGTATCTCAAAGGAATTTCAAGAAACTCCAAGACTTTCAAAGATTGGCAATATTTAGGGTATGATTTTGAAAGATTGCGAAGAATTTTCGATAAATTCAAGGATGTGAAGAAGCTTCAAGGTATATCGAAAGATTCCTAGGAATGTTCTGAAGAATTTGCAAATATTCTTACTAATAAAGACAATTTTGAAAGATTTTAGGGAATTTTCAATATTCTAGGGAAAGTTCAGAGTGTTTTGAGAGATTCCCAGGAATTTTTTAAGAATTCAAAAGCGATATGGAATATATAGGGTTATTTAAGGGAATTCTTAGAATTTTTCAATACATTTCAGTTTCTCAATAGAATTTGAAGAATCCCTAAGAATTTTAAGAGATCGGAAGTATTTGAGAGTAATTTCTGAAGATTGAAAGAATTTTCGAGAAAATTTCAAGACTTTGGCGAAGCTTCAAGGTATATTGAGAGATTCCCAGGAATTTCCAAAAGAATTCGAAAATATCCATATTTTGATAATCTTTCGAAATTTTCGAAGAATTTTTGGAGATTTTGTGTATTTGAGCGTATTTAAATATATTTGAAGAATTTTCAATTTTCACAGAATTCCGAAGAATTCAAAAGAATTCGAATATATTTTCAAGAAATAGATTTCAAAAATTCGAATAAGTACACTGCAACCTCAAAATGAATCCACCCAAACTCGCTCCTTCTTCGAAATGAGATCGTAGATGACTCGTGGACGAGACGGTGCGGGGGGTTTGGAAAGGGGCGCTCTCTTCACACCATTCTTCGCTAGTGCCGTGCATTGAAGGTGGTCAGCAATAGCCTAGCGTAAATTTTCGCAACTGCGCTTCAGTTGGCGACAGTCATTATCTTGTATTTGGCCCTGACTGTTTACGTTTCAGCTCACTCGAACTCCTTCCAAGGCCGTCGATACCCAAGCCCGAAGCTGGATTAGGTTTGAGGTTCCAGTGTATAAGGATATATCTCAAGATTCCCAAGAACTTTCCGAAGAAATATCTGAAGATTCCTAATATTTCAGTATATTTTTAAATATTCCATAGATTTTAATGGATTTCCAAATATATAGAAATTTTTTTAATATTCAGATGAATCCTTTATAGATATTAGAAACCTGAAGGTAATTTTGGGGTGAAGAAATATTTTATAATATTTTAGGACAGTTTCCAACATATTTTGATAACCGAGAAGATATTCTAGGATTTCAATAAATTTATGGTATTTTTCAAGTTTCCGAAGAATCCAGAATAACTTAATAAAATTTCGAAAGAATTCAAAGATATAAATGATCCATTAGGGATTTTAAAACATTTTTTTGTGATTATAAATAATTAACTCAAATTACAGAAGACTTGAAACCTATTCCATAAGATTTCAGGTTAAAGGATATCTGGAAAGATTCAAAAGAGATAGATCATTATACCTTATAATAATCAGAGATTTTTCATAAATTTCCATCGGATTTTAACGGCCGGTTTCTATTTCCGTTCATCCAGTGATTGGCTCGGAAATTAGAAGCGAGAAGGACAAAAATCAAACAAAAGAAATTTTGAAAATCTTGTTGAAGTCTTCTTCATGTCGAGCGATAAAACTCAAGTTTTGGTATCCTATCAAAAATTCTGGGTTTTTCTGAGTTTTCTCGGTATTTGAAACTCTTGTATCGGTTTGGTCTCGCATCGATTCGGTTCCAGAAAACCGATGCATCGCTCTTTATCGTCTTAATATTTTGGGACGAGATTCACAAGATGCCCAAATTTAATCAAAATATTTTTTTATGCAATAATAATCGTATTGTAGTGTCCTTATGCTAAGTTAGGTGATTCAATGTGACCTGACACATTTTTCTTCCTCGAATCTGACTTATAAATTAAATTTTTTCCCACTACTTACATTGAATTCTGAATGGGAACCGCCAACGGTGCCGGTCATTAAAACTCTGATCCCGATCATAAAAACTGTGAAACATTTCAGGAGATTCACAAACACGTTTTTCTCAATTTCCAACAGAGATCAGTTAAAAAGAGACAAGATCCGCCGCGAACAGTCGTACCACTGCCTACACCTACCGCGAATCAGATTGAATCGCTACAAACATACCAATAAAATGAATCGCTTGTGCGCAAGGCTGCGTTGGCAAATGGATAGATTATTAACATCTACAACTTCTGGAAATTAAAATAAAAAAGCCAAGAAACCACGATCAAATTTAGGCGGACACTCTCATATGTTGTTTTTTGGATCCACCTTGAATATTTTTTGTACATTTTGTTTCTTGGTTTTCAACTGAATAAAGATTAATTATTATCATCATCATTATTATTATTATTATTATATGTTACTTATTTAAATTTCAAGATACGATAAGACAATACGCGAAGAAAATCTTGTCAGTAAACGTTACAATACACTTCAGGGTCTTATTTGTACATCCTAACCATTCCTTCCTTGGGCTACCTCTGGGTACGCTACTATTTACCCTACCTTGATACACTTGCTTTGTTAATCGTTCTTCATCTGTTTCCTGAACGTCACACAACCATCTCAGCAAATTTCTTTGACTCTTGTTAAACAGTGTTTCTTTTACACCACATTCTTCGAGAATCCACTCATTCCTCACTTTGTTCATTAGCGTTTTACCGCACATATTACGCAGAAATTGCATGCCGATCGCGTTGAGTCTGCTCTTGTCCTTTTCTTGATACGTCCAGGTCTCGATACCGTACAGCACAGTTGGTGCAAACACAGAATTATAAATCGCAATTTCAGCTTTATTTGTTGCATTTTCAATTCAAGCAATAGCCAGTACTCTGTCGATAAGCTTTCTACCCTCATTTATACGTCTGGATATCTCTGCATCTATCTTCTCGTCAGCAGTGAATAAACTTCAAAGATACACAAAATCATTAACTTGCTCTATCTTCTCTCCATTAAGGACAATGTTGCAGCATCCTTACTTTAAAACACGATAATTTTTTTTGTTATTCAGTTAATCTTTAAACCCATGCTTTCCATGATGGTAACCAGTCTGCTCAACATCCTCTGCCAATCATCGCCTGATTCTGCTGTAAACATTTCATTATCTGCAAATACAAATCCACGCACTTCGACTGTCCTGAGATCAACACCTTCTTCATCAAAGAGAACTATTCTCAGACATTTGTCCATGTATATATTAAAAATCCAAGTGTATGTAATGCATCCTTGCCTTACGCCCTGCCTAATATCAAACCAATCCCTCAGTTATCCATTTACTCTTACACTTGCTTTGCTACCATTATATATTGCTTGTATTTCTTTCTGGAGCCAGACAGTCACTCCATATTCTATTAGGACCTCTCAAAGTTTAGCTCTATTTACGTTGTCGAAATGTTTTTCCAGATTAACAAATGCACAAAAAGTTTGTCGTTTATTCTTAGACTCTCAAGCTGAATATCTGAGCCGCGCATGACCTCCCTGGCATAAATCCACATTAAACTTCCCAGATCCTTCCCATTATAACTCCCATGACTTTTTAATAAGTATTATGGTAAATATTTTGCCCACAGTACTTAGTAGGGTAATCGCTCTATAATCATTACAGTCGCCTCTACCACCCTTTCCCTTGTAGATAGGGACAATAATCGCCTTTCTCCAATCACTCGGAACTTCGCTGTTCACAGCCACATATTCAAAAATGCACAGTCACACAAACGAGTAGTCGCCACCGAACTAAAGCATTTCAGAAGTGAAGTTGCACAGAGAAGGATGGTCCTCGACCACTTTTACTAACCCAGTTATAAAATTGAAGAAATTGTTTATTAGATATAAATGTTGATTTCAGAATTCGATCTCAGAAATTTTCCACAACTTTAGGAAACTCATGGGACATTAAAAGCTTTTCAACCAAGAAGGATTAACTTCCAACCAAGAAGATTCACTTTCTACCAAAAAATACCATTTCCAACTATATACATTAATTCTCAAACAAACACATGAATTTTCAGATAATTATAGTAATTCTTAGATGAAAAAGATATATTTTGAAGAAGATAGTTGATTTCCAATAAAAAATTAGTTTCTAACCAATAATAGAACGAATTTTCGACACAAATGAGATTGATTATGTGCGGGAAAGACGGATTCCTCAAAATTAGAGATGTATTTATAGACAAATTTCAAAATACTATTTTTTCATGAGATGCATGGTTTTTGTTCGATCTGTGAAAAAGAAGATTTAAAAAAATTCCAGTTTAAAACTAATATATACGAAATACGAGAGAATTTTTAGTAAAAAACATTGTTTATTTCAAAAAGATATAAAAATTTGTCTAATCATAGGGAAAACAATGCAAATATATTTGGTCCAATACCAATGCCCATTATGAAAACTGCCGAGACATATTTTGGAAAAATTGTCCATTTATTTTTTATTCAACAATGAAAATTGAAGAAGAAAAAATGTTCCGAAAATTACATTATGTGAGAATTTTTTCAATTCATGCGAAAATACAAAGTCTTAGTAAGGAATCTCATCTTAAATCCTTTCCGAAATTATAAGATATTTGAAAAATTTTTTACTATTGTTACAAACAAATTATTCAACAATAGTTGTGTTTTTCAGTAAAAATGATAAATAGCTACTCTTCAAATGTCTGTTTTTGTATGGAAATCTAGATAAACGAAAATCCCGATACGACTTTTGAAGGAATAGAGACGATTTGTTAAATATTTAAACAAATTTTTTGGACAAATACATAAATTCATCATTTTCAGATAGACTTGTTCCGTTTTTTCAACAGGAAGGACAACAATTACCTTACTTATAGCTCTTTGTGCGATTTTTTTATTCCACACACTAAGTGTTATTCATTTAAACAAAAATAATTTAAAAATGTCTAATATTGTCATTTTTCAGTTGAAGGAATCCGTTTTTTTCACTAAACTTCAAAAATGTTAGGGGTACCTCTTAATATGATACTCTGTTATGAAAAAAATTATTTCTATTTGTCTGAACAATTTAAATAAATTAATTAATTGTTTTTCCTCCCTTCCAACATAAAAATTTTGTTTTTTCAGAGAAATGTATTATCAATGTCTTGGTAGTAGCTCTCTATAGCTATCTTTCAATAATATTACACATTTGGTAATTGTTGTTCAAAAACGTAATAAACAAATGCTTAATTTGGCCATGTTTTAACAGATAAATTAAACTTTTACACAATCAATTTAATGTGTATAACCAATAGGCTTCTTCATATTGTTTTTCATGAAAAAGACTACAATTTTTGTAGCAAGTTCTCTCTGTTATAATACTGTATCATCCGGCAGGACATGTTTCTCTCAATTATTCAAAAGTCAGTCGAAATTATAAAAAATTTATGAAAAACTCTTCGTTCGTGTTGTTCCAAATGAACTAGCGTTTCATAAAAAAATAATATGTTGTATGCATTGAAAGAGGTCACAGAGAAATTCGTTCATTTAATTTGTTTAAAAATGATAAACTGTTGTCTAATAGCAAAATATTATTGGTTATTCAAATTCAATTGATTGTGATAGGAGAACTAACTTTATCTGCTTACACATGGACAAATTCTGAATTTATTCATTACATTTTTTACCACAATTTCTAATTATTTGTTAATAATAAAAAAGCTATAAAACGCTACGATCAAGGCATCAAGAATTTATTCTTTTTAAAAAAACGGAATCTTTTTTTTTTAAATGGCATAACAGTGAATTTGTTTATTTGATTGGTCTTAACAAATAGAAATTATTGTTTTTTATAACCAAGGATCATATAAAGAGGTAATTTTAACAAACCTAAAGTTGATTAAAAAACGAATTCATTATGGTGAAAGATGACAATATTATGCATTTGTTAATTAATTTTGTTTGAACGAATAACATTAAATGTCTGAAATCAAAGAATCGCATGGAAAAGCTATAAGCAAAATATTTATCGTGTTTTTTTTTTGTTGAAAAAACGGAACAAGTCTTTCTGCAAATGACGAATTTATACATTTGTTCATAAGTTTTGTTTAAATATTGAATAAATCATCACTAATTTTTATAAATCGTATCGAAATTTTTTTCTGGATTTCCACATAAAAACAGACATTTGAAGTAAATATATATCATTTTTACTGAAAACGCAACTTTTGAATAATTTTTCGCGATTGTTAATAATTTTTTGAGCATCTTTTACTACTGGGCATTATTTAAGACGAAATTTCTCACTAAGTCTGTGTACTTTCGGATAAATTGGATAAATTCCCACAAAATGGCATCCTTGAAACCTTTTTTCTCTCTAGTTTTTTCTA
This sequence comes from Neuroterus valhalla, assembly GCA_011762715.2. Lineage (NCBI taxonomy): Eukaryota > Metazoa > Arthropoda > Insecta > Hymenoptera > Cynipidae > Neuroterus > Neuroterus valhalla. The sequence goes on from WSXT02002321.1 coordinate 13,621, forward strand.
TCGTTGAATAAAAAAGAAGCGAACAACTTTTTCAAAAATATGCTTCGACAGCTTTGTTGGAAATTTTATAACCAAACAAAAATCAAAATCGTTTGAATAGTTTGGGCTGAAAGTTATTTAAAATCTGCAACTCCTGTCAATCAAATAAAAAAATCAAGAATCCACAACCAAATTTGAGCAAACACCTTCGAATATACCTATTAATAAAATAAGGGGCGAAGAAAAAATAGAGAAAAAATAAAATAGAAAGCAGACTCAAAATACCCTTCTTTCTCTTTTTTTTATCTTTCATTTTTTTTTAAAAATCCATAAAAAATTATTCAAAATACCTACCAACGATTCGGTGTTCACCCAACACCCTTTTCAAGGTAAAAAATCTCTCAGCAGGTCAAAACCCAAGAGAATCCCAGGCTGCTCTCTACTTGAATTCCTACCGAAACTTTGTAGTACAGTCAATCTGTCACAAAAGAGGACGTTTTTGGAAAAAATACCATAAAAATTTTTTTGCGGAAGTCGCTGGAAGAGCATTCAAAAAGCTTAACCTGAAAAATGCGGGATCGTTCAGGGGTAGGTCTTTGCGAAAACTCAACAATTTTTTGGATTTGATATATTTTGGAAATGGTAGGTTTTTGGGAAAAGTTTAAAAGACAAAAATTTTGGGGGCAATGTTTTCTACAACTTTCTGTATTGGGTCGACATGTTGCGATGAAAAATTCAATTGAAAGATGGCGCTAAAGTACCAAAAAAAGCGTTTTTTTCTCGCTTATTAGCACATTTTTGTACAGCTCGTTTGATATAAAAATTCAAATACCTTATTGGATCACGTTCAATTCTGAAATCAGCATAGTTCTTGAAAAAAATTAATAATAATAAATATTAGTTCATAGTAATAACCCATCATAATGAGGAAAATTTTAAAGTCCTGCTTACAAAAAACTTATTTATTCAGTCTGAAGTAATGATTTATTATGTACCCACACTAACGTCGCCCTCATTGGAAACAATGGGAAATCTACGGTGACAGGTTTGTCACGCTATAACTCGTAAATGGTAAGTCAGACAAGAAAAGTTTTCCAATGAATTTTGTAGACTTTTTTGAGAAAAACAGTTTTTTCTTTGACAGTTTTGCGATAAGAAATTTTTTTTCTGCGCCAAAAAGCGAGAAAGCGCTTTTTTTTACTTCAGCGCCGTCTATTAATTGCAGTTTTCATCGCAGCATATCAAGAAAAATAGTAGAAAACATTGCCTTTAACATTTTTTGTTGTTGAAAATTTCCCCAAAAATCTACCATTTCCGAGATACATCAAATCCAAAAACTTTTGAGTTTTCTCAAAAACCTGCCCTGAACGATCCCGTATTATCCAGGTTATTATTATTATTATTATTATTATTTATCAGCATTTGGAACTCGAAAGTTCATTGCCTCATCTACCCGAGACCGC
>WSXT02002332.1:0-15061 GCA_011762715.2 Neuroterus valhalla
CAAACATGGCAGGCCACTGCCTCCGTCCTTACCTGCAAACTGACAGACCAAAACCTAAAGTGGGAGGTATACCCCCCCCCCCCCCTCTATCTACGCCACTGACCCCTAAGATACACGAAATTATCAACTTGTTATATCCTCGCTTGATTCAAGGCAATATTATTTACTGTATCCAGACCCTTACTCCCAAACACGATATTTTCTGTTTTATTCACTTTAATCTTAAGACCCGTGCCCTTCATGCTGGTATCCAGTCTGCTCCATCATCCTCTGAAAATCATGGGCAGATTTTCCCGTAACTATCTTGTCATCTTCGAAAGCAAGACCACGTACTTTCACTGTACCGAGATCAACACCTTCTTCGTCAAAGAGAGTAATCCTCAGACATTTTTCCATGTAAACATTAAACATCTAAGAGGACATAACGCATCCTTGCCTAACGCCCTGCTTAATGTCAAACCCATCGCTCAGTTGCCCATTTACTCTTACACGCGCTTTACTTCCATTAGAACTAACCTTCACCAGATCAATAAAAGCACAGAAAACTTTTTTCTTTGCTTTCAATCTTTTTTCTGTGGTCTGTCTCTAGCTGAATATCTGATCCGCATATGATCTCTCTGGCATAAATCCACATTAAACTTCCCAGATCCTTCCGTTTGTTATTCCTAAGACTCTATTATTAAGTATTTTGGTAAATTTTTTGCCTTAAGTACTTATTTGGCTAATCGCTGTTTAATTAATGCAGTCACATTGATCACCCTTTCCCTTATAGATTAGGACAATAATCGCCTTTCTCCAATCATTCGGAACTTCACTGTTCACAGCATACATATTCATAAATTCACACAGCGACAAAATTACGGGAATATTCTTTACGGAAATGATGTCGTCGATACCGATTCTGCTCCCGCTATCTACATCGGAATTGTTCAACGTATCCTCGTCCGTGCCACAGCTGTTATGCTCCATGGCGTCACCTTCACACAACTTTTTGGAAAAATCACTCATACAGTCTTTAACTTTGTCCAAATTCCATACCATTCCACCATCAGCATTTTTAATTCCGACTACCTCAGTGCTAGTATCTCCTTTCCTATTCGTTCCTAATCATTTACTACTATAGTGCTTTCCTTACCGCTAAGACCTCTAATATTCAACATTTTTGAGTACGCTTCTTTTTTTCTCGTCGACTGCCACGCGTATATCGTCATTCTACCAAGCATCATCAGACTTCCTCCCTACAGTAGCTCTGTCTTCTAATCTTCTTTGTGATGTCCTAAATATTTAACCAGCTTCTCACGATATTCTATGCGTACTTCTGGTTTCTGCAGATTCTCTATTCTGATTCGCGTCTGTTTTGATTTATTAATGAATCTTCTTCACCCTTGATCTAAGTTTATTTTTGAAACTATAAGATACTGATTCGATCTGCATTCAGAACCTCGCATAGCCCTTATATTTTTGACAAGTCCTCTCAGTCTTTCATCCGCTACAACAAAATCAATCATACTACGGCTTTCGCCTCTGCACCTAGTATACATGTGTATTATTTTATGCCTGAAACAAGTGCTTTTCTGCACTGATTAATTTATCCCCATTACCCTTCGTATTTGGGTCTCCGAAATTACCAAGTACTCTGTCAGTATCTTCGCGTTGCACAGCAACCCAACCGTTCATGTCTCCGAGTAATATTACTAATCCGCCAGAATTGTATGTTTCTGTTATATCATTCAACATGTCCCATAAGGTGTCTTGCCTCTGGTTCCACCGTCAACATTAGTATAGTATGCTACAGTAAACAGCCTTCTGATTTCCACTTCCATTATAACCCATAATAATCTAGGAGGTACATGCTCGTACATTTAGACATTCTGTTATGCTCTCTCATTCATAATTAGACCAATCCCTTAGCTACCGTGTGATTTCTTTTCTGTCTACTCCTGACGAGAGTTCGAGACCATCCTCCACCTTATTAATTTTACATCCCTTTTTCTTTGTTTCCGGTAAGCACAAGATATCCAGCTTCCTGGCGCGCATAGTATCCCGCAACTGCTTTCCCTTTAGGTTATTTACACCGCTGGCATTCCACACACCCAGTCTCCATTCATCACCTGAAACTTTCGGGGACACGCGGTCCGGTAATGAGAGTGGCAGTCCTGTCATCCAAGGCAATAATATAATTTTTATAATTCGTTGTGTGAATAACTACCCAAGCACTAACATAAAACGGAAAAATGTTCCGTAAATAAAGTTATGTCAAAACAAAACCCTAATTCGTCATACGGTGGTACATCAATGCATAACGTCAGTCCAACCAAATATCAGTTTAAAAATCACGTTTGTGAATCTCGTTTATCCACTTTCGTGAATCTGGCCGATTAAAACTTAAAGATGAAACCGACAGTTGCAGCATAAAAAATATCCATCTTTGAAAGTAATATTGGAGAAACACTGGGGAGTATTGAAAACAAAGCGACAGAAGCTGACTCAGTTTCTGGAGATATTATATTGTCCACGCAATGAGATGCTCATTTTGCGACGTTTTGAGTTGAACTGATTTGGGGAAACGATGTAACGTGACACTCGAGAGGGTTGTCTTTTTGAAACTGAACAGACTTTAGAAAACTTTCTGCGTAAGTTAAGGATAAATGCTGTTTTCTTTTGAAAAATTGACTTGCTTGGCATTTATTCTCGGACACTATCGTGTGAGTAAAAATAATATACTTATCGTTAATATGTTGTCACTTCAGGAACTGCCGATTAAATCTTGAATATGTCCAAATTTCTTGAAACATTAGATTATTCACGCAATGGAATGCTCATTCATATGGGAAAACATAAATATTAATAAATATGTTGTCACTCAAAAAAGTATGCATGTAAATAGATAATAATTTCCAAAGTGTTCAAAAGTATCAGTTCCAAAAAGGTTTTATGATAGTAAGAGCATATGTCAACTGTCTGTGGTGCTTTGGTATCTTCAAGGTTCGCCTGCCATGAATTAAGTCGTTGAAAACGTGCGAAATCTCTCAAGCTATCTCCAGAGATGGAATCATTCAAATCGGTCCTGCAAAGAGCCTCAAATGGGTCTGAGATTATCCCCAGTCAATATTCTGACAATTTTTGCGCCAGCGTCTTGAATAACTAATTGAAAGATTGAACATATTCAAATTTCGCACATTTTACCTATATACTGACGAAATTTCTTCACTTGGAGTTTCTTTAACATTTCTCGGAAAGTATGGTTTTGTTTTTTGAAAAAAACCTGAGGCTCTGAAACTCCGAATAATCATGGGAATATGGAGTCGATGTATATGTTTTCAAACCAATGGTCCTTTATTTATGTTTCTGAAAGCGTTCGCCCTCCGACGAAGGACTTTTTCAGTTAAAAGTATGTATATCTTATATTGATTCTAGCTATCCCACTTCAGTTAAAAAAATATCCTAAATTAACCCTAGCCATCCTACTCCAGATTGAAATGAATCCTATAATATTTCTGGTTACCCTTTTGAAAATATATTGTACATTCATCTCATTCATCCTACATAAGATGGCTAAGAATGATATTGGATTCATTTTCAACTGAAGAGGCCTTTTGTCGAGATCTCGTTTTAACAGCCGAGCCGAAAGGTCGTGTTTGTTGCTGCCCTTGGTTGTGCCAGGAGTTTCAGGTATTTGGCTGGTGTTAAGAATTTTTTCAGTGCTAAGGTCCCGTGTGTTTCACTGTTTTGAGATTTAAATTGGTGTGGATAGTTATATGGGCTGGCCAGCATTTACGTGTAAAGTGCTCCCATGTTTTTCGTACTCTTTGTGTCTACTTGTCTGTTGACGGCATAAATCTTCCGCACCCACTACGTTAGATAAACGAAACTTGTCTTCGGGACAAAAACTTTTGTCTTGGTTTTTTTTTACCTCTGATGTGGTCAGTTCGGTAGTGTTCTAAATCAAGTATAGTTCTCAGTGAATGAATTTTTCACTATCGCTGTGACTGTTGTTCTCATCAGTAATTTCGCTACAAAATATTTGAATGGACATGGTCAATGAGTGCTCATTTGTAAGTTCTAGGATAAAATTTCTCTTCGATTTCAATATTTTCTTTATATCCGCTTTGGATAAATTGTTTGCAAATCATATGAAATCTGTTGTTGTTTATAAAAACTGAAATGGCTTCTTATCAATAACAGTGAAACCTTAGGATCTGGAACGTATACTGTTCGATTAAATACATCAACTATTCGATGTTTTCTACTATTTTGTCATGATTTACACGTCATATTCTTCCTGTAGTGTTTGTGCTGAAATTCGTTCGCATCCTCTGAATAATAGACAATTTGCAGAGGAAATCGTCTCGCAAACTCATAGCCATGCTCGAGTAGCTTAAGCAATGTGGGATTTATTCTGGCCCACGTATATAGTTTTTAATGCAAGGAATATGTTCCCCAGCAGAATGGCTTAAGCTTATCTAATTCTAAGAGTTTTTCGCATTTAAGAGCTGACAATATTGTATTGTAGGTGGCAGTTTTAAATCAAATGGGTTTCATTTTCACAACCTTGTGCCACCATATTAGATCCATCATTTCTATGTCTGACATTTCGACTTTGTATTTCAAATCAGTGACCCGGAAAACCCTCGTATAGTGATTTTCATCCACGTCGGTTTTGTTTTAAAATTTCGGTCCGCTCTATTGGCTGTGTCATTCTTAATTTTGACATTCTTAGTTTGGATTCGAAATCAGTAACCCGAAAAACGCCAGCATTGTAATTCACAGCCATATTGGTTATGTTTTACAATTTTGGTCTGCCATATTGGATCCACCATTTTTTATTCCATCATTTGACTTTGTATTCGAATCCAGCGATCCTGAAAATACCGAAATAATAAATAACAATAATAATAGCTGGAACTGATCGTGCTGAAAAATAATGCAGATTGAACTGAGTAGAAATCCCGCGTGTCCGAGAATAAACAACAGGCTTTTTTTCTCTCTTTTATAACCATTTATTATACCTTGCTTAAAGAAGCAAGATATCTGAAAGTTCCGAAGGATAAAATAAAACCTGGAAATCAAGCCCACCTTCGTGACATATCACGAACACCTTCACGTTGAATGTAGGATGTGCCAACCTTCAGCTGTGTAAAATAAGCGCCCACCCTTGTAGACCTTAGACTGAAGCAGCTGCCTGTGAAGTAGAACCTGAAACATTAACTGGCAACTTAACAAGTTTTACGAAAGATCGAGTTAAGTGACCTGTCGCAGCTTTCAAGGACACCTTGCGAATCTGACCATCCGACCCGGGATGAACCAGAGTGACCCTGGCTAAAGGCCACTTCGTGGGTGATATGTTCTCCTGGAGGACAAGAACAAGATCGTCTACCTTGACAAGAGGCACTTGTCTTTACCACTTGTAACGAGTTTGCAACTCATGCAGATACTCGGCAGACCATCGTTTCCAGAAGGTCTGGTACATTTGCGTCAGCAACTGCCAACGTTCCGACATTGTCATCTTAACATTCACAAGCGGTGGCTCAGGAGCCGTGTGCATTGGACCTCCAATAAGAAAATGTGCTGGAGTCAAGGCCACCAAATCATTTGCAGCATCTGACATACGCCGATCACCCTTCTCAAGTGGTGTTTGACTGAGCGCACCGCCGCTTCCCATAAACCATTAAAATGAGGAGCCAATGGTGGGTTGAACTTCTATTCAATTTGATGATTGGTGCAGTATCGAGCGAATTCTGCTTCCGTTGACGCTGTAGAAAAGAGTTCCTGAAGTTGTCGATCCGCCCCTACGAAGTTTGTGCCGTTGTCACTATACAACGTGCGACAGATTCCGCGTCGAGCAGAAAATCTCTTGAAAGCGGCGATAAACACCTCCGAAGTATAATCTGAAGCCACCTCCAAATGAACCGCTCTCGTAGCGCAACATACAAAACAACAATGTATCCCTTGTAGGCATTGTGACCGCGCCCTTTTGAAGTACGTATCCAAATAGGACTAGCATCATCCAAACCAACCTCCACAAAAGGTCCTATGGTTGGTTTGACCCGGAAACAGGGCAGAGGAGCCATTGCCTGAGTACAAGGTAGTGCCCGATGTCGAGCGCAGGTGACGCAACAACTCATCACCCGTTCAACCGCCGAGCGACCCGATATTATCCAATATCTCTTCCGGAGTGTTCCGGAGTGGCATTGCTCATCATAGTCGAGGACGGCGTGTGATAAGCGACCTCTAAGTCTCAACAAGCCATCCTTGTTCAAGAAAGGTAAGAGTTTTGACAACGGACTCTCTGCTGCCACGGAGCATTTCCTCAGAGAAATGCTCCCGTTGTGTGTGCCCAATCAAACGCCATAGAGCTGGATCAAGCATGCTAGAAGTAAGATGACAAGGTGACCTGTCCATTAATCCTTTGCCTAGTCGTTCTACCAACTGCAGACAAAGGGCAGTAACCCGTAACAGTTTCGTCAGTGCGGAGAACTTTGTAAGGAGCCGCCAAGGTGGTCCTTGTCCAAGGATGGCAGAGTGTACTACCTTTCGCTCTTCTCGATTAACTGAAGGATCAATGGTTCGTATCGTGTGGGGCCAACAATCGAAACGTTGAGCCAACCAAGATGGCCCATGCCACCAAATCCGATGATCTTCCAACTGCGCCGGTGAGATTCCTCCGGAACCGCAATCTGCTGGGTTGTCCACTCCTAGAACGTGTCGCCATCTTGCATCTGGTAGAATAGTCTGAATCTCAGACACTCGGTTGGAAATGTATGTCATCCAGCGCAGGGGGTGACCTCGGATCCAATCGAGAGTGTTGGCAGAATCGGACCATAAATGACAACCTACCGAGCAAGGCAGACCAAGAACTGATCTGACGTGAGCCATGATACGTACCAAAAGAAGGGCTCCACACAGTTCCAGTCTTGGGATCGAAGTTTCTCCTTTCCGTGCAACCTTTGTTTTTGCCATCACAAGTGTGACATGAGTTCCCTGATTAGGCATTTCGATTCGTAGATAAACGGCCGCTCCTATCGCCTTATCCGAGGCATCGCCGAAACCGTGCAGTTCCGGCAGTTGTTTGCGGAACTTCATCCAGGTCCTGACAAAGTAATCCGGCAGAGGGGGATCCCAATCCATTTTGAGACCCCACAGGCTCTGCATGAAAATCTTGGCTCTGACTGTTACCGGAGCCAGCCATCCGATTGGATTGATGATACAAGCGATTTCAGAGAAAACAGCCCTTCTGGCTACGACGGTCGGCTCCGCTCATAGACTTATCTGAAATCGGAAACATTCAGAAGCTGACTGCCACAAGATCCCCAACGCTCTGAAAATGGGATCCTGATCAGAGTAAAAGGAAGTAGATGTTTCCTTGAATTCAGGTGGGATTCCTTATAATACATCATCTCGATTGGAGAGCCATTTTTTAAGAATGGAACCTCCTTTTCTTGGTAATGAACGGACTTATCGACACTTTTCCCTTGTTTCCTCTGGCGAGTCGGCACCTGAAAGAACATCGTTTACGCAAATCTCTCCCCTTAAGAAATCATTACCAAGAGGTTATGTACCGCCCTCATCCTCGGCAAGTTGATGGAGAGTTCGTATCGACAGATTAGGCGATGAAGCAAAACCGAAAGTGACGGTATGCAGCCAGTAAGTGCGAATCTCCTCGCCTGGGGACGATCTCCAGAGCACTTTCTTGAAGCTGGGACCCTCCGGATGGATCCAGATGCGACGGAACATCTTCTCGATGTCCGATGTAAAAACGACTGCGTATCTCCGCCATCGAAGGATCACGTCAGCCAGTTCTATTTGAAGTTTTGGGCCTGGATAGAGTAGATCATTTAGAGACAGCCCCGTCTCGATGCGTTGCAAGGCGTTGAACACCACCCGGAGTTTCGTACTCGAGCTACTTTCCTTGAGTATGCAATGATGTGGGAGGTAGTATTCAGTTTTGGGTTGAAGATCCTCGACCTTCGTAACCAATTCCATCTCTCCGAGCTTTGCATATTCTTCCATGACGTGCTTATATGCCTGATGCCGTTCCACGTCCTTTTGGAAACGTTTTTCCATCTGAAAAAAAGCGCGTTGAGCAGCGGCTCAAGAGTTCCCCAAGTCCATTAAGCGATCTTTAAGTGGAAGGCGCACGACATAGCGGCCTTCACTTGTTCGCTGATAAGTGGAAAGGTACAGCTTCCCACACTCATCCTCAGCCATATAAGATCGAGAAAGTTTTGCAAGTATGTCCCCCTGGACAACAAAACTGCGAAACAACGATATGAGTTCGTGGTCTACCGTACTTTGTAAACGCACGATCGAAAATTAACCTGAACTTGACTCATCTGACATAAGTTCTGAAAAAATTTAACCCAACTGAGACTGTTGAGCTGTCGGAGTACCCAATTCCCCTTTCCTTAATTCTTCTTCAAGGACGTAAGCGTAGACATCCGCCCCTAAAATCATCTCTAAAATCCCCCTTTCTTGAACGTAAGGATCTGCCAACTCTAAACCGTTTAAATGATATCAGTCCTCAACAACAAGACCATCAGGTGTGATATAAGAAGTGAGTCGAGACATGACTATAGCTTTGACAATAAATTTTACCTCAGGATTGATGCGAGAGCAAACTTTGATGTTACCAATACCTCTCGTCGGTCTGGATCAAAGACTCCCAACACCCGAAAAGGTGATGATCGTTGACTGACGAGGTAGGCGGAGTCGCGGCACCAGGGATTCCGAAATAAAGGGGGCCTGGTTCCCTTGATCCAGTAGAACTTTGGTATAGTGACTTCCTACAGTGGGTCCTTCCCTAATTACAAGGGACTCGGATTGGATTTCGTGAGGAGGATGTAGCATGGTATGGTAAAATCGGTTACAAGTTTGGCAATGCTTATTAGAAGCCCATGAACTTGAATAATGCTTACCCAGACAGTTGAAACATAGACCGTTTTGTCTTACCATCTCTTTCCGATCCTTTACCGACTTGGAACGGAAGTTGGGACAAGCCGTGACCGAATGCTTTTCGGAACAAAAGCTGCAATTACCCTTCTTCAACGTGGCATTGTGCGCATGTGTGAGGGTACTCCTCTTGCCGCTTTTGTGGTTTTTGTCCGATGATGGTTTGGACTTGCTCTTGGAAGCATATTCTGAGTTCTCCACCGCTTCCAAAGTGGTCACCTTACCCGTCAGAAAATTATGCAACGTGTCATATGTCGGCTGTGTCGTCTACGCCCCTAAACTATCCTCCCATGACTTTCGTCTTTTCGAGTCCAATCTTTGAACGAGCATATAAACGAGAAGGGCATCCTATTGATCAGTTGGACACTTCAAAGAAGCCAATGCCCCCACTGCCTCCATGAAGTCGTTCAACAGAGATGAAGTTCCGCGGCACGCACGGTACGTCTCCACTATTTCTTTTACATACCGTTCCACTACCACAGTGATAGGGAGGACCTACAACTTAAGTTGGGTACCAAACCACCAAGAGCACCAGCTTTGATTCTCGAAATAAATCAGTTTTCAGAAACTCGTTACTTTTACCTGTAAACCTTAAAAACCCGGAGGCTTGACGAAGGATTGAATTTTAGTAATATTCAGGCTCTGAGCTGATTTGGCGAAGTTGTTTTGATTTATTTTAGAAATATTTATGTTTGAATTTTTTTCGCGTACACTCAAAAAAAAGTTTTCGCCTAATAATTCCTTTCCATTTTGATTATAAAGCGCCGAAAAAAATGTTAATTTTCACTCAATCATTACGCTGACACCGGGTTGAATTTCAACCTATACTTTGTGTGTGTGAAGCCTTCCAACTTTGCGAAAGGAACGCCATTTTTTTGGACCCGTGAAGCTTTCAACATTATTAAAAATAAATTAATTAAAATTCATCTATCACACAGGGTGTATAGCCACCGGGAAAACGGGAAGAAGCGGTAAATTTTCTTCTAGCGGGAAAAAGCGGGAAATGAACGGGATTTCTATTGAAAAGCGGAAATTTTTGCAGAATTTGGAAAAATGGACAACAAAGCGTAAAGCATTATCAACCGGGCGTCAAAGTCTCGATTGAATAAGTCGGTTCATATATCAAGGTAAGGGCGATAGGTAACGCGATTCCGTAAGCGATCGCCACACACTGGGGATGTAGCAATAACTTCTTTTAAAGCCACTTACAGGTTGCAAATCTTGATCAAATCGAGGAAATTAGGCCAAAAATGTTTTCAATTGAATCACAAAGAAACTTATAAGTCCAAAATTTCAAAAATAATTTGTTTGAAAATTTTTTAAACAAAACAGGGCGAAATCAAATTCTTCCAATCTTGATTGTATAACCCTTTTGTATATATAAAGGGCTGCTGCTCAGTCACGTAGGTCACTTTCTGTCACTTTTTCCAAGTCATCTTTTAGTAACTTTTTTAAGGAATAATCACTATAAGTCACTTTTTTACAGGAAGAGGTCATATTAGAGTTCTCAAATCTTTCAGACTACACCCCATAGCTACTAGTCATTACACTCCCTTTTTTATCGACTTTTGGAATTCTATTTATCATTGAAGTTTAAGTTATTTCAGACACGCTCGTCCTGTGCAACATCGCTCCAACACGGGTCGCTTCCTGATCTTTCTAGCAAACACCCCGTGCAAAGAGTTTTGTAAAGCCATTAAAATAATCCACTAAGCGATATTTTTAAACGGGACAATTAGTATCCAAAATCGTTTCAGGCTTCATTTTTTTTCTAATATACCATTGCTCTCCAAACATCCCTATCCTGGCATACATATTTTGTTTCTTTTGTACCCATGAATATTTTCATAGAAGCTATTGTGTTTCTACAGCTCTTTATATTTCTCCTCTTAAGGGTCTCATTTACAAATTCGATCCATTCCTTCTTTGGTGTGCACCTGGGTATGCTACCATTCACCCTACCTTGATACACTCGCTTTGTTTATTGTTCTGCATCATCACGTTCTTTGAAGACCCACTCAATACTCACTTTGTCCATTAGCGATTTGCTGCACATAATACACAACAATTGTATGCCGATCGCGTTAAATTTGCTCTTGTCCTTTTCTTGATACGTCCTGGTCTTGCTACCGTACAGCACAGTTGGTGCTAGCACGGAATTGCATATCACAATTTCAGCTTTATTTGTTACATTTTTACTCTAAGTAATAGCCGGTATATTGCCGATAATCTTTCTACCCTCCTTTATACGTCTGATAATCTCTGCATCTATCTTTCCGTCAGAAGTAAATAAACTTCCATGATACACGAAATTGTCAACTTGTTCTATCCTCTCTTTATTTAGCGCAATATTGCATTTTGTTTTCGCATCCTAAATTCCAAACACAATATTTTTTGTTTTATTCACGTAAATGTTGAGACCCATTGCTCTTCATGCTGGGATCCAGTCTGCTCAACATCCTCTACAAATCATCGCCTGATTCTGCCGTAACGATCTTGTTATCTGCGAATGCAATGCCACGTACTTTCACTATCTCGAGATCAATTCCTTCTCCGTCAAAGAGAGCTATTCTCAGACATTTGTCCATGTATATATCAAACATCCAAGGGGAGATAACGTATCCTTGCCTAACGCCCTCCCTAATATTAAACCAATCGCTCAGTTGTCCATTTACTCTCACACCTGCTTTGTTACAATTACATATTGCTTGTATTGCTTTCAGATTCCACCCAGTCACTCCATATTCTTTTAAGACGTCCTAAAGTTTAGCTCAAGTTACTTTGTCGAAAGCTTTTTCCATATCACCGAATGCACAGAAAACTTTGTTATTTACTTTTAGGCTTTTTCCTGTGATCTGTCTCAGACTGAATCTATGATACGCACATTATTTCCATGGCATAAATCCACATTCAACTTTCTAGATCCTTTCCTTTGTTACTCCTGTAACTTTATCAATAAGAATTTTGGTTAATATGTAGCCCACAGTACTAAGCAGGCTAATTCGTCAATCTCCAATTGCTCGGAACTTCGCTGTTCACAGCACACATATTCATAGATTCACACAGCTGCACAAACAAATATTCACCACCAAACTTGAGCATTTCAGAGGTAATACCATCCTCACTGTCAGTCCTACCATTCTTCAGTTTAATAATTGCGGAAATCATGTCGATACCAATTCTGCTTCAGCCACCTTCATTGGAATTTTCTAAAGCATCCTTGTCTGTGTCATTGTTGTTATCCTCCGTGGCTTCACCTTCATGCAACCTCTTGAAAAAATCCCGCATACAGTCTTTCACTTTGTCCAAATCCTATATGATTTCACCATCATCATTCTTAATTCCGACTACCTCACAGCTAGTATTCCCTTTCCTAGTCTTCTCAACCCATTCACAGGACAGTTTATTATTTCCGTCAAAATCATTTTGTATTTTCGTATCTTCTTCCGTTTTAATGTTATCATCGCCCTCTTTTACTAGTATACTTGCTTTCTTCCTTTTATCCCTATAAACATTCATTACCCTAGTCCTTTCCCTATTACTAAGACCTCTAATATCCAACATTCTCGAGTACGCTTCTTCTTTCTCGTTGACTGCCACGCGTATTTCATCATTACATCACGCATCTCCGGACTTTTTCCCTACAGTCGTAGCACGACACACTTCCAAAGCACTCTAGAAGATTCCATTCCGCAGTATTATCCATACACCCTCTAATTTTTTGTTGCCTAATTTTGTCTTCAAATCTTCTTCGAGATTATCTGCAATGATTAGTTGTTGAAAATTACATTTTTTATCGAATATAATTTTATTGAATCTGAAAGGAAATAATTAGGAATTCGGGGAAGTGTAAATTATTCGTTCAAATGTATTTTGAGAATTTTTGGGATGTAGTGTTATTCTCAGATTTTCTCAGAGAGAGATTCTCAGATTCAGAGATTCTCAGTTTAAATGTGTATTATAAACAATCGCCAAGTTTAACATTCTTCTAGCAATAGACTCACTTTTTGTCTAGAATCGACGACAAATGTCTTACCCGTGTCTCGTTGATGTCATATTCTCCAAATTGAAAACAAGTATTACTTATTGAGTGAATTTCCAGCATATGAAGTTATCACTTTTGCCAGGCGTCCAACGATGGCTCAAGATTTCTTTTTTTGAAATTAGTCACTTTCAGTCAGTTTTTAGCTCAAATAAGAATTTATTAAGTTTTAGGCATAGCTGATTTTAAATTTGCCATTAGTTTTGAAACATAAATTTGTTCCAACAATTCGTTTGGATGAATTATTACTAATTTTAATGTTGGCTACATAACCATATGACCATATGAGTCGATAATTAATTTTGCATAATCTAAATAATAATTAAATATAATTTATCGTCTATAAGAAAATGAATAATAATACGAATACAACATATGTTAACTAAGGGGTTTTTTCGTACGCTAACTCCAAGTTTGCCTTTAGTTTTCCAAAGAAGAAATGGTTAAACAAATTAATTTTTCTGGAATAATTTTCAATTTGTAATAAATTGCATTTTTGAATACGAATTATTTTCCGATCTCATCATATAAACGAGTATGTTCTTAGTACTGATTAAGTTGTTTTGAAATAATCTGTTTAAACAAATGAATTATTTGAAAAATTGATGTATTTAATAGTTAAGTTGTTTTTGCTATTTTGTTACTCATTCTGCAAATGTTATTTGTATTTTATATTACATTTAAAGAAATATTTTGCATTTTATAATTTTTTTGGTGATTTTTTCATTCCAGAATTTTTTGAAGCTTTCCTTCTTTTAGGAGGGTATATACTCTGAGTGAGGCCACCTACCTGCGAAAAACGGGAACACACCGTCCGCGTCATGTTCAAAGCGACTAAAAATGTCTATAGCATGGTACCAAACAGCTCTCTCTCTCTCTCCCCCCTCACTCTCTCTTTCTCTCTCTCCCTCCCGTTCTGGTGTAGTGTATACATAACGAGTGGAGTATACATCACACATTTGATACTTGCCGTATGCTGATTGATGCAGTTGATTAAATGTTCCTATTATGTTTGTAATGCGATTCAATAAAGTGGTGAAAGTTTTATTCAATTACTATATTACAATGAATTGTATATTTTATATAACATTGACTAGGGATTAATTCATGTCTACATATTACACTTGAAACTGACAAACTTTAATAATTTAACTTCTTTGAAATATTATTATCCAATTGCGATCGACTTTATACTTCCTGCTTCAATATTTCTTTTACTTGCGTGCATGTATGCATAGAGTGAGAGGGAGGCTGTTTTCTTCTAATCGATGAATGGAATAATCAAATTTATGTTTTTTTTTTCAATGCGAAAGGGCAAAGCTTCTGTCGGCGCTGCCGCGACCGCTCTCCTTTTTTTTGTCTGTAATTATTTCAGCAAAAGTAATTATAAGAAAATCTTGCGGCCTATTATGAAATTTTTCATGGCTTATTACAACATTTATTTTTCCTCTTCCAATGATGAGTCTATAAGATCTAAAAATAACTTTTTAATTATAAAACATTTTGCCTCGAAAAGTTTTGAACAAAATAACTTTTTTGAAATCGCTGATAAGGAGTATAAAGACCTCTCTGTTAATTAACCGTACTTCATCTTGAAAATTTAATTTAGAAGTTTCGTATGATTGTTTAATTAATCGAATAGTCATTAGTCCTATTATAGTTTTTGGAGTTTGAAATTTTCAGATATGTGGGTTCAAGCAAGCATTTAAAAAGAGTGTGAAAATAATTGGTTTATTGTTTTAGAGTTGAAAGTTATTGCATATCTGGGCCTAATGTTCAATGTTTGTGGATTAGAAATTAGTAGACTTAGTGTTTGTAGGTTTAGAATGTATACACGCATAGAAACTTAGTTACAGAATACGTTAAAACCGATATTACAGTTTAGTATAATCTTTTACGATTTAGGGAAATCGAGAGTGTGTATCAAAAAGTAATATAGTATCTTTTAATGATCCATGAAAAATTTAGTTTAGAAAATTAATTCAAGTTCTACAAAACTTGTAAAAAAGAATGTGATATTTGAAATGCACTATATTAAATTCAAGCAGGTCGATAATGTCAAATATTTGA
>WSXT02002354.1:0-29953 GCA_011762715.2 Neuroterus valhalla
TAAGAGACCACTGGGAAGGCCGAGAATCAGGTGGAGGGATAATTTAAAAAAAGATTTGGTAGAACTAGGATATGATTGTAATGAGTGGATAGATGATGCACAGGATAGGGACGCGTGGCGGTCTTGTGTAGATGAGGCAATGAACTTTCGAGTTCCAAATGCTGATAAATAATAATAACATTTCTTAAGCGGTAAAGCATGCCTTTATCATTGAGTGAGGTAATACTTCTAATGTCGAACTGATGACACCTCTAGCTCTCGTATCCTCCTTCTTCCATTTTGTTATCGCCACTTCATCCGCTTCAGGTTTCACCACCGTCCATCCACCAACCCAAAAGTTTCCAATGCTTCAAGCGCAACCTGTACATCATACCACATCATAGTTCCATCGTTGAAAGTTTTCTTTGGTCAAGGTTGGTGAAACAAACTTATAAGATTGCATCCTTGTTGCTGGTATCGATAATTCACAATGGACACAACCTTTCAATTCCAGGCTCAGATAGCTCACAATGTAAATCATTTATTTCCCTTGATATCTGTAACCACGCTCTGCTATCATATTGCAATTATATTTATTAAGAAAAATGTATTGAGTTAACATTGATTAATAAAATGAAAAGATGAGAAAGTAACGTAACAGAATTATCTGACAGATCATTAACAAGAAGTGGCACGGTGTGCCAACTCAAGTATATTTCGAGGGGATTCCTAAAAATTGTGTCAATGGAACACCAGCGACTCCAAGGAGACGTGGCAAGAACTATAGCCCACAGCAACGATCTTCCCTCCACCCCCTTCTCTTCATCCCAGAATGGCCAGGCGCAAATTTTAAAAATATACGAGAACCACTTAAAAATCGAATCGATTAGATCACAAAAGAACATAATGAATGCGAAAGTAGAAAATGAAGAACAATCTTCAACAACTTTTTACTTTTACATTCAACATTTTTCTTTGCAATTGATTCGTTTCGATTATTAGGACGCCTCTCGGTATCCTGCAATCAAATTAAAATAAGAATAAGGTAAGTAAGGAACTTTGAAAATAAAAAACATGGAGGGAATTTAATTTTTATAACTGTATGTATTTGAGACATTAATAAAAGGATGTCAAAGAACACGTTATGAAGGTAACATAGTATATACTTAAGAGATATATACTCAATGCAGTTATTTTATGAACTACAGATGAAGGCGCCAACTTGAAAATCTTTCGGAAACCCATGCCGTTGAACATTGCCTCGAGATTCACAACCAGGAACTATGCAGTCAATTTTAATGACGTTGAATCCTACATAGATAAAAATCGGATTTTGGATATTACGTTTTATTCTCAACATATTTAAACATTGAAAGCCCATTTAATTTTTTCCCCTATTACTCAGAAGTAATGAGGACAATGAGACTTAAGTTTCTGTCACGTGTGCTGTTCTTCCATGATTGAAGATCATTTTCTTACACTTTTCAAGTTCCTTATACATTTAGAACATGAAAAATTGTATTTTAAAATGATTTGGAATGAGGAATAGGTTTATCTCATTTCATTTTTTTTTCTACCAATCTGACGATTTCTTTCTATGTTTGAATATACCGAAAGTATAGCTCGCAAGGACCATAAGCTTCCAATTTTTTCGGAATTTTGTATTTTTAACCTATAATAAGAGATATTTTTTGTTTCTCCTATGAAAATTTATTTTTGGGCCTAACCTAGTTGCCATCCCCAATGTCCCACATATTTTAATATTCTCTAATAACTTTGAATGGTAAAAATGTTTTTAAGTTAGATTTACTTTTTATAGTTCTCATGCTTATATTGCATTAAATTTGAAATTTATATATAAGTGAAATTTACTAGAAATTTTTTTTTTAATAAAAAACGAGTACATATATACTTAATTTCACTGCTTTAAATTTGTTTCACTATTACTCACCGGCAAAATGCTTTTTTGGTTATGTTCACTTCTTTCCAAGTCAAATATACACTCATTCTGATATAAATATATTAATAATAAGCAAATACACAAATTATTATTCACTGTAGCTGCAAGACGTATTATTTTTTTTAATGACAAAATTAAACCAGTCATCGATCAAATGTCAAAGTCTGTAAGATTCGTCTGAATTTGTCTGAATCCGCTCCATCGTCTGCTCAAGTATATTTTGGATTATGAACTCACACGAGCGCCGCCTAGGGGACGTAGCAACTACTATTAACCTTCCGCCACTTGGCCCATGGGGACGGCGACTGACACTTGCGGCCGCTAGGATCGCTATGGTGCGTGGAGACATGACAAACGGCAGCGTCGTCTGTTATACACATATATTGCACAGTGATGACGTTTAGTTTGAATCAAGTTTAAAGCATTAATTTCGAAATGCCAGGTATGTGTGTGAAATTTCGGTGTAAGAATAAAGGCGAACATCGCTTTTCGAATGATAAAAATCTCAGGCAAAAAAGGATAGTAGCCATTAAACGTGAAAGTTTCTGTCCGAGTTCAGCGACGCGGTTGTGTTCGACACACTTTACCACGGAGGATTATTACACTGGAGGTTTCCATTCAGGTGAATTTTTTCGATTAAATTAGGTAAATATCAAGAGAAAAGACAATTTCGTTCATTATTTCCACTCAAGATTTTTCTTGTGCCTTCTTTGCCAAAAGTATAAAATCATAACAAGAGTCCTTAACCCCCGAACCACGATCTATCAAATCGCTTGTCTCCCTCGACTCTCAGTTTTACCATCTTTGTCACACAATTTGTGCTTTTTGTAGACCATTAACCATGTGATATTAAAAGTAAACATTGTAATTTCATATTGATTCTATTCAGCATAAGCGATCAACCTAGAGGAGGAGAAGATAGAACCATCATACTCGTCACCGGCATAATCATCTAACCTCAAAACACTATGTTATGTACCACAGTTTCTTGTAAAAAAAACCTAATCATTAACTGCAGCTTTAAACTGAAACATTGGCATTTTCTTTTGTCATTGCTTTGAATTCAAAGTTGATGGTATCCTATTTCATTCAACAAAACTAATGCTCTCCTATTTAGAAGAAGAATGGGAAAAATAGTATCTTAAAACCCTTGTGTTTCATTCGTTCAACTACTTTAATCATTATGCTCAAAGTTTTGTGAAGATAAATAAGAGGTTAACTCGTATCAAAATAGTTTTTTCCAGATATGAAAATTCGAGTCCATATTCTAGATTTCAATCGAGATCGAAGTATTCTACTTAAGTTTCTAATGCAATTTCTGTGATGAAGTAATTTGAACGACCTCGGAAGATTTCGGAACCTAGTAGTATAAAGAAGATAAAGAAAGTAAAAAGCAGAAAATGAGATTGGTTCATTGAAGATTCTCTTCCTCTTTTCCCCCCCCCCCCTCGACATTTTGTTGTGTAAGTGTCCTAATTGAGCATCTTAAAATGACTTTTGGAAACACACTTTCTTTCTTCCTACGACTCTTAAAATAATTTGCGTAAACTACTATGTGTAAATTGATGTTTGCAAGAGTTTGTTTTAGACATAAAGAACCTATTCTTGAAATACTGAAAAAAAGATTTTTATATTATCAGGAGGTGCTAGAATAGAATGCATTTAGTAATTTCAGATCTGCTATAGTCAGTTCTGAAATATTGGCGATGAAGATAAGCCCACCAAATTTTATCGATTCCTCTGCAAACGTTTCCGAGATATCGGATTCATGAGAAAAAAATTACAGCCTTGCACACGTGCGTCAACTACTCAACTTATTGCGTCAGACATTCTTGGATTGAGGAACGTTCAGATTGATGAATCCATATTTTTTTGAAATTGCTAGTTTCACAAAGCTTTGTTTATAAGCAAGCCAATAAACGTTCTTTTAGTTTTGACCTGAGAAATAACATTTATGAGTCATTTAATGATAATGATGTTTCAAAAGAATGTCGGTATGCGAATCAGAAGATGAAAACTCAGGTCAGAGCTCATAATTTGAATGAAATCTATTTTATAATATTTTTGTTATCTAATCCATATTAGACCTTCCTTTTTTCGAACAATTCTTACGAGCTTCTGGACTTATGAAGTTATGAAAATATAAAGCTCTTTGAACTAAATTGAGGCATTGAGAATGACATCTAGGTTAAGCCCACTGCTTCCAAAAATCGTTTTTTTGCAGTTTAAATTTCTGAAGGCTGGGTTCTATTGCAAAATTTTCGCAGAATGCGAGCAAAAAATTATAGTTTGCCGAAAAACGTGGCATAAGTTTGGGTAGTTGTGGAAAAATAAGTAAGATGACTGAGAGGAGCCTAATTCGTTTTTTCTCTCTATTACTCAGAAGTAATGAAGGGGAATGAGCTTATGTTTTCTGTCACGTGTGGTGTTTACAGAGAGATGGGATAATGCATTTAACAAGAATCTAGAATAGCAACTATATTGGTCTCGTTTTGTTTTTCCTCCATGTTACCAAGAAGTGAAAAGAATAATAAAATATAATTTTTTGACACTTTCAAATTTTTTCATACATTCAAAACATTAGAAAATGCAGTTTTAGATAATTTTATTGAAAATGACAACTAAATAGGTCCCATTTCGTTTTAATCCTAAATACTAAGAAGTAATGAGTAAAATTAAACTAATTTTTTTTCTCACGTGTGGTGTTTTTTCTTAAATTAAAACTCAATATCTTACTTTCTCGAAGTGTTTCAAACATTTGAAACATAAAAAATGCATTCTCGAATAATTTAGAACGACTACTCCGTCAGCCTTATTTCCTTCTTCTCTCCACTACTCTTGAATTTATTCTTAAACTGTTGAATTGGTCTGTACTTGCTGCTCGTATTAAATTCGATGATTGCCAAAAATAACCCAAACACCTTCAGAGGAGGAAAATTTTCTACGCAGTCTGATAAGCGAGTGTTTTTTCAAATGATAAGGAAATTTTCGTCTCGAGACAAAATTTCATATGTATTGTATGTTATGACAAATGCGGTCCCGTCAGAAATCACGGGTATAAATAACTGAGGATCAAACGAGAATTCATCAGTCAGGCATCAGCATGAATCTGAACGGTTGTCACTTTTTGCTACTCCTGGGAATAACGGGTGTTTTCACCGTCCCTCTTGATGGCGGAGAAACAGCAGAGAAGGAAAGCAACAGCAAAGAATGTGAATCTATTAAGGGAGGAATCAGTACAGGCGTACATGAAGGCGGAAAAAGTTTGGTACCAAATTTATCACATCAAGCGGGGGTTCTGACACAAGGAAGTGGAAAAAGACATTCAGGAAATGTCGGAAGCGTTGTTGGAGGTGCTCTTGAAGGCAGAGGTGAAGGAAATGGGGAAATTTATGGTAAAAATGGTGGATCCATCAGTGGTGGAATTAGTTCCGGCGGACAAGAAGGCTGGGAAGGAACAGTAAAAGATACATTAAACCAAGCCAGTGATCTAGCAGGAGAACTTAACAGCAGAATTAAAGAGACCGTCGGAAGCGCTGTTAAAAATAATCTTGGAGGCGGAGGTGAAGCAAATGGAGGTATTTATGGTCAAATTGGTGGATCCATCGGCGTAAAAGGTGGCCGGAAGGGATCAGTAAAAGATACATTAGACCAAGCCAGTAATCTAGCAGGAGAACTTCACAGCGGAATTAAAAAGACTGACGGAAGCGCTGTTAAAAATACACTTGGAGGCCGAGGTAAAGTGGAGGTGGAGGGAAATGAAGGTATTTATGGTAAAAATGATGGATCCAACGGCGAACAAGAAAACTGGAAGGAATCAGTAACAGATAAATTAGACCAAGCCAGTCATCTAGTAGGAGAACTCGGCAGCGGATTCAAAGAAAAGGTTGGAGGCGCTTTCAGAAATATTCTTGGAGGCGGAGGTGAAGGAAATGGAGATATTCATGGTGAAAATGGAGGATCTATTGGCGAACAAGAAGGCTGGAAGGGATCACTAAAAGATACATTCGACCAAGCCAGTCATCTAGTAGGAAAACTTGGCAAGGGATTCAAAGAGACTATCGGAAGCGCTGTTAGAAATACTCTTGGAGGCGGACGTAAAGCAAATGGAGGTATTTATGGTAAAATTGGTGGATCGATCGGCCGAGAAGAAGGCTGGAAGGGATCAGTAACAGATACATTAGACCAGGCCAGTGATCTAGCAGGAGAACTTTCGAGCGGAAATAAAGAGACTGTCGGAAACGCTGTTAAAAATACTCTTGAAGGCAGAGGTGAAGGAGGTAAAGGAAGCAGCAGCTAAGAATGCAGGTCTATCAGCGGCAGAATCATTCCAGGCATACAGGAAGGCGGAAAAGGTGTAGTACCAAATTTATCGCACCAAGCAGAGCAATGAGTAATAGGATGAATCCAGCAATAGCGGGATTGATATAAAATTTGGCGAACATTCAGCACTGATACATAATATTAACTTTAGATATCAATATATTATTCACAATTTCAAAATTATAACTATAACATACGATATTATAAAATACAATCTTTTTGGAACTTATGTAATAAAGACTTCAAATGTAAATAAATTGTTCATATTTGTGTTATCATAAACTTACACTTAACCAGTATTTCCTAAATAATTTGCTAGTTTAACAATTGATTTTGGTGAATGATCCGATCATACAAATGATACCTGTGAAACTTTATTAACTTTAATTAACTCCATCCATTCAATTACAGTTTACCAGCTACCGTCATATCTGTTCCTTAGAGGATTATCCATCTCTAGAAACCTTCTTAATAAAATTTCAAATATCTTACTTCAAGCGATGCTAGCTCCTATGTTCTACGTCACAGGAAAAAAATTAAACGAATACATATAGGTCTTATATCCCAAATGAAGTAGTTTTGGAGGATCACGTGAATTACGTAGATTGTTTCTGAAGTTTGGTGCAAAAGTTTCTGCGTCGTAGCTTGTTCTAAGTGTGGGATATTCTTCTTGAAAATCCAGAGCGTGAGTGGTATTCTGAAAGTTATTCAATTTTTATCCATAGAATTTCAAAGCAACGTTCATGTACTTTTTCCGCATAGCTGAAGTTTTGTGGGGCGAGCGTTATGAATCAGTCTGATTGCAAATGAAAGAGCAAAACATTATGTCAAGCAGTGTGGATGCATATCTTCTAGACTAATATGGGATATAATAAATATGGAAAGCAGGCAGCTATTCATTCAAGCCAGCTACGCTCAAGTTGATAGTAATAATAGCATTCCTAACTATTCCTTTTGGGACTCGTCAATGATATCCAAGTTTTTCCCGATCGCGGGCGTGAATCATTCTATCCAAAACATGAACAGTTGAGTTGATATGTAATACAGTAGGAAAGATAGGGTACTTGATCTGTTTGGGGATACAATAACGAAGGTTAGCGGGACGAAATTCAGAGACTCATGTTTTAAAAGGGTTCTTTGTTGCGTACTGATGGTTGGGGAATGAAATAATATTCATATATACTTGATGCAGTGGCGAAAACCACATTGCTACAACAAATCTCGTTGAAGTGTATAGGAGACTAGAAGGACTAGAAAGAGAGATATTTGTTGTCAGTGGATTTAATGACTTTCTCACAGTTTCAAAAATTGAGCTTGTTGAAGGATTGAAGTAAATAAGCAGATGAGAGTTAGAACAGAAAACTTACAGGAGACAGAAATACAAATATTATCACGTTAAAAAATGAATATGTGTCTTGGTCACCTGTTTTAACGAGAAAAGACAAGCAACGATGAGACTGGAGTAGGAGAAGATACAAGAATCCAAAATGATTTTTGGGGAAATAAGGAATTATTTTGAAAATATATCGAGCGAAATAGAGAAGGAGTACTAGCATTTGGTTGTTCGCAATCTGAAATCTTGATGGTGCAAGGAAGTGGGTTCCTGACGAAGTTATAGACAGTGTAGGTGATTTTTCTATTATGATCTATTTGCAATTCCTAATATTTACATTGATCTCGCATCTCCTGCTTCCTTCCCGTCTGCCTCACTCCACGCGCTATTGTTGTCACCATCAGCACAGGCCTCTGCCTACTCTTTTACCGATAACTAAGACTTCTACCACTGCGGTGACTGTCTACTGCATCGGATGGATGTATCTGTACTCCGTTCCCCCATCACTGTAATATCCCTCTCTTTCTAAATTTACCTCATCCCTTTTATTAATCCACACAAGCAAGCTCTTCCAAACCCCACTCTTTCTCCTTAACCCCTTCATAAACTTCCTTGCTCCCCTCAACAACTTAATCCCTCGCATAATGAATTTACCTTTCTCTTCGGCAACTTAACCTCACTTTTTCTATTTCATCCATATTAAAGATTTCTTCTTACCACCATTCAGTTTTGAATCCTTCCTCTACAACCCAACGAATAAATTCTCCAATGAAAATCAATCTATTCAACTTATATTTAGGCCTATCATCGCTATGGCCCAAAAGGTTGCGCATTAATTTACAGGGATGATTCCCTGAATTTAGGCTAACAGTTCCCCCTACCTTCGAAGCAGAGGAGAGTAGATGAAGTAAGAAGGAGGAGAAGAGACTGGATTCCAGCAGAGGTCACTGAGAGCTTGCTGAAGTCACTGGATGTCGGCAGGAGAAGACCATCCAGTCCTCGGTTCCAAATAGACGCCTTCGCAGAGTCTACAAGAACGTAAGCTTCAATAATGAACTTCTCGGTAATGGTCTTCAGCAGCTTCAATTGCTTCCTCATGGTGATGCCTTTGTCAATCCAAGAGTCGATGTCAAACTTCCTTGTGTCAAGAGTTTAAGGTAGTCAGTCAATACTCAAAATGACAGTTTGATGGAGCGGCCTGAGTGAATTTGTGGCTTGGATTCAGTTTGGATAATATTATAAAAGTTTTCTCCAGGAGTCTGAATAATAAATGATATGAATGTACAAATTGTACACTAATAATAAGATCCACGATTGTTCTGTCAGTTTAGGAAGACATTGACAATTCCCACAACTACCACGATAAATGTGAACTATTTCGATTCTGTTAATTATTTAATGTGCAAAGTTAGAGTCGAAAGGATTTTTCAGAATTCATTATCCTGTCCTTTTTCGATAACTGTTTTCTCAAAGCACTGCTTAAAGTTCCTGCATCATTTATTCTCCTGCCTCATCTTTGTAAAAAGGCATCTCACTGCAATTCTGACGTAATGGTATATTATGTACTAAGAAAGCGGAATCTTCCAACGGTTCTAAATAAAATGAGACAATGAGAAAGGTTGTCCAAAAGATGAGAAAGAAAAATTATTCACAGAGATATGTAGATAATCAAGACAGACCAATGAAGGCCGCAATTCCCTGAATTCCGGGGGAAGAATTTCTTTAGTCTTATGATTATTTTCACATTTAAACCACACATCAGTTTGAGTATTCACGAGAATATTAAAATATATGAAACATTGTGGGATACGCTTAAAATGAATAATTCCATAACTAGAGAAGGTACAACTCCAGGATTATCATTTGAGAATAGTGAGAAGCAAATGAGAGGGAAGTTTGGGATATTTGTCAAGATTAAATTTTTTTTCTTTTTTTCGAAGTTTTATCCTCAAGTGATGGGCGTTAAGCATACACATTCATTTCTGTTCTCCAAATAAGGCGTTTTTCCCACAATGGAGGACATTCAGAAATGAAAGCGGTGGTAGCGAGAATGGTAGCGGAATTGGAGGTTTTCTTGGAGGCCTTCTCGGAGGCTAAGGCGGAAGCGGTAGTTGATGAGTTGATAAGAATGTGCATGAGAGCCACTGATGTGGAGAATGTGGAGTAGGAAAGAAAATAATATTTTCAAGGTATAGTCAATGTAGATCTAAACAGTCAGCTCAATGCTAATGTGCAAATAAACGAAAGCAATGCTCTAGGAAAATGAATAATATTTTCGATATAACGTTTCTGATTAATACTAAATATTTTATCTGCTCGATTTCTTTCAATTTGAAAACCTATATAAAACCTATGTTCTTCAGTAATGGAGGATTTAGTTTTCAAATCGTGAAGTATTGAAAACAGTTTCCATTTCGAAGTGCAGCAAAGCAAACCATCATCTACGTACAAGGCAAGAATCGAAAGTGACGTTGAACTTCCCGATACATACATACATGGATCTCTCAAACTCTGACGGAAACCATGGAGCTTGAGGAAGTAATCTAACTTCTTGTTCCACTGACAAGGACTTTGTTTGAGTCCGTACAAACCTCTTTGAACAGAGAAACACGATCCGAACCGTCTTTGAATCCTTCAGGTTGTTCCATGTGAATTTCGGAATCGATGTCTCCATATAAGGATGATTTTTTAACATCATACTGAATAATTTCCATATCCTCACAAGCTGCTACGGCTAGAATAGTCCCTATTGAATCATGTCGAGTGACAGGAGAAAAAGTTTCTTGACAATCAAACCCTTCTTTTTTAGTATAACCTTTCGCAACCATGCGAGCCTTGAATCTGTTAATCGAGCCATCAATATCTCTTTTAATTTCATAAATCAATATCGATTTAATCGCCTCCTTATCCGATGGTAATTAAATAAGTTCCCATGTCTGATGTTCCATTAGTAAAGAATACTCATCGTCCATAGCCTTCTTCCAATCTTCACGATTCTTGCATGCAATTGCTTTCTCATTACTTCTTGGTTCTTCTATTTCCGATTCAGCGATTAGAGCAAATATAGAAGGTAACGGGAGCTGACTTCTACGCCCCATAGGAAGTGGGACAGGAGCTTTGTCGTTCAGCACTCTAGAACCTTTCGGTCTTCCTGTGTTTTAGTTTTCTGTGTCTCCAGAGTCGATGTAACGATAGTTTTCTCAAATTCATCTTCGTCACAATCACAATCAAATACATCTTTACTTTCCAAATTTTCTTAAGCTGTTCTCATGAAGGTGTCTTCAATCGAATTGCTGTTGTTCTCAGTGTCATTTCTATGGTTACTCTCTTGATTCCCTTGTAATCTTGTTTCGCTTTGATTTTTCATCTGACCTTCTTGTTTGATATCTACAAGCTGTACAACTTCTGTGGTTGGAACTTCTTTAATGCAGACATCCCTCGATACAATAATATCATCTGTACTTGGATCCCAGAGACGAGAGATATTATTGGAATTCGTCTAACCAACAAATCTCATTTCTTTTGCTTCAGCCTCCCACTTAGAACGAGCTTCTTTAGGGACGTGACTATATGCTTCTTCACCAATAACACTTACATAGGGTACATCTGGTTTTTGGTCAAACCATAATTCATACGGAGTTCTCCTCGTTTCTTGTCTATTGACGACTCGATTCATCAAGTTCGCTGCGGTCGAAACTGCTTCAGCCCACAGTTTTGTTGGAAAATCATTAGCTGATAACATCGACCTAACAAGTTCCACCAAAGTTCTATTTTCCCGTTCAGCTAATCCATTCATTTGATTGAGTTCGCATGGGTCCACGAAGATCAGAATGTATGAACTTGCCCGGTTCGCACTCTCTCCTCTGAAAGTTTTCTCTGTTAAAAGTCCGAGTGTGCATCCTCGACAGAAGGAATCATCCTTTCCTGTAATTTTCAAACCTGTCTCTGCATCTTTAGAAGCCATAGTTTCGATTTTACTCACACTTACATGGCCTAATCTCTTGTGCCAAATTCGTATTCTTGTATCCAAGGCTAAATGCTTTATCCTGATCTTCCGATTGGATATTTTGTGAAGTCATCCTCATAGGCGAATGTTCCCTTCAAAGTAACAGAGTCCATACATTTCCGTTCCGTTTTGCAAAGAAAACTATTTTCTTAGTGCTCTTAGTTTTCAAGCCTATTACTTTTGAATCTCCAAATATTTCTAACCCCCTGTTCCATGAGTGCCTAAAATGCTCAAAATCAGATGGAGGTTCATTAATGATTTTTGCAAAAATATAATTTTCTTGAGAATTTTAACCAAGAGCATTTAATTTTTGAATAACTTCATTAAGACCACTCAAATATGTTGACAGAGTCATACCTGGATTAAATTTGTATGCGTAGTATTCTTGCTGTGTCAGAACTCTAGTATTTGTAGAGCTACGCCTAAATAACACAATTATCGTTCACCATATTTCTTCAGCGGCCAAGCATGCCCTCATCATTGAATGATTTAATTCTTCTAATGTCGAACTGATAACACCTCTAGCTTTCGCATCCTCCTTCTTCCATTTTGCTATCGCCACTTCATCCGCTTCAGGTTTCACCACTGTCCCATCGACTACCCCAAAAATCTCCGGTGCTTCTAGCGCAACCTGTGAATCATACTTCCATCGTTGTCAGTTTTCTTTGGTCAAGGTTGGTAAAACAAACTTATTAGATTCCATCCTGATTCCTGGTAACGATGATTCACAATGGACACAACCTTCAAATTCCAGGCTCAAATAGCTCACAATGTATATCAATTATTTCTCTTAATATCTGTAACCAAACTCTGCTACGATGTTGCAATTATATTTATTGAGAAAAATATGTTGAGCTAACACAGATTAACAAAACGAAAAGATGAGAATATAGCGTGACAGAATTATCTGACAGATCAATAACAAGAAGTAGCACGGTGTGCCAACTCTAATATATTTCGAGGGGGTACCTAAAGATCATGTCAATGCAACATCAGCGACTCCAAAGGGAGCGAAGTTATAAAATATTTTCCCAATAACTTCGAATGGTAAGAAGGTTTTTATGTTAGATTCACTTTTATAATTCTCAAGCTTATATTGTAATGAATTTGAAATTTATTTTTAAGTAAAATTTACTAAAAAATTTTTTTTCAATAAAAGACGAATACATATATACTTCATTTCACTGCTCTAAATTTGTTTAAATATTTCTCACCGACAAAATGCTTTTACGGTTATGTTTACTTCTTTCCAAGTCAAATACACACTCATTCTGATATAAATATATTAATAATAAGTACATACACAAATTATTATTTACTATAGCTGCAAGAAGTATTATTTCTTTGAATGACGCACTTGGATTTATAATGGTTTACCAAAACTTGAACAAAATTATAATCAATCATCCATCGAACTTCAAAGTCTGTAAGATTCGTCTGAATTTGTCTGCATCCGCTCCATCGTCTGCTCAAGTATATTTTGAATTTTGAACCACATGAGCGCCGCCTAAGGGAAATAGCAACTACTATTATTCTTTCGCCACTTGGCCTATGGGGACGGCGACTGACACTTGCAGCCGCTAGGATCGCTAAGGAGCGTGGCGACATGACAAACGGCGGCGTCGTCTGCTATACACATATATTGCACAGTGTTGACGTTTATTTTTAATCAAGTTTGGAGCATTAGTTTCGAAATGTCAGGTATGTGTGTGGAATTTGGGTGTGAGAATAAAGGCGAACATCGCTTTTTGAATGATGAAAATCTAAGGAAAAAGTGGATAGTAGCCATTAAACGGTTAAGCATAAGCGATTAACCTACAGGAAAGGATAGATCCATCATACTCGTCACCGGCATAATCATGTAACCTCAAAACACTATGTTACGTACCACAGTTTCTTGTAAAAAAACCTAATCATTAACTGCAGCTTTAAACTGAACCATTGGCATTTCCTGTTGTTTCTCACGTTATACTACGTTCTTCTATTTTTTCCTAACTAATTATATCACAAGATCATTTCTGTTATTTCATACACTTTAACATCCTTTTCACATCGCACATTCCGTAATCAAAACAATTAGGCGCAGTTGTCCTGACGCCTGCGTAAAAGTGATGTCTCCAAACTCAGTACTGCGCTCTACGCTCAGCTTGTCATATCGCCGTCCTCATTGGAGTGGGCACACCGTGAGTAGTAGTTCAAATATAAAGATCTTTAGGAGACAAACAAAAACACTGCAGATAACTTCAAGTAATTGCTTTGAATTCAAAGTTGATGATATTCTATTTTATTCAACGAAACTAATACTCTCCTATTCAGAACAATAATGGGAAAAAAAGTATCTTAAAACCCTTGTGTTTTATCGGTTCGACTAATAAAGCCCTCCAAATATTATCAATTCATCTGCAAACGTCTCCGAGATATCGGGTTCATAAGAAAAAAATTACAGCCACAAACACGTGCATCAACGACTAAACACATTGCATCAGACATTCTTGAATTGAGGAACGTTCAGATTGATGATTCCATATTTTTTTGAAATTGTTAGTTTCATCAAGCTTCACTTATGAGCAAACCAAAAATATTTTTTCCTAAACACATGCATGAAAACCACGGGTTTTTGAGCGTGTGAAGCGAGGCAGAAGCTGCTGTTTTCAAAGCAGGGAAAAAAACTGGGAAAAAAACTCCTAGCAGGGGAAAAAACTCCAGCTAGAGGAAAAAAACTCGAAACCCCGTGTTTTCATGCATTTGTTAAAGAAAATGTATTCACCTGGGGATAGACGCGTTTTTCGTCTATTCCTAGGTGCATAATACACTATTCTATTTTCAACCTGAGAAATGACATTTATAAGTCATTTACTGATAATGATGTTTCAAAAGAATGTGGGTATGCGAATCAGAGGATGAAAAGTCAAGTCGAAGCTTATAATTTTAATGAAATCTATTTTTTATTAGTTTTGTTATCTAATCCATATTAGACCTTTCTATTTTCGAACAATTCTTACGAGCTTCTGGACTTATGAAGTTATGAAAATATAAAGCTCTTTGAACTAAATTGAGGCATTGAGAATGACATGTAGGTTAAGCCCACTGCTTTCAAAAATCATTTTTTTGCAGTTAGAAGTTCTAAAGGCTAGGTTCTATTGCAAAATTTTCGCAGAATGCGAGCGAAAAATTCATTTTTTGCCAAAAAATGTGGTATAAGTTTGGGTAATTGTGGAGAAATGAGTAGGATAACTGACAGGAGCCTAATTCCTTTTTTCTCACTATTACTCAGAAGTAATGAAGGGGGATGAACTTATGTTTTCTGTCACGTGTGGTGTTCGCATTATCAACTATCACTTTCTAGCAGCTTTGAAGTTTTTCGTAGATCTGAGAGATGGAAAATGCATTTTACAAGAATCTAGGATAGCAACTATATTGGTCTCGTTTTGTTTTTCCTCCATGTTACCAAGAAGTTAAAGAATAATAAAAGATAATTTTATGACACTTTCGAATCTTTTCATACATTCAAAACATTAGAAAATGCAGTTTTAGCTAATTTTATTGGAAATGACAACTAAATAGGCCCCATTTCGTTTTAGTCCTAAATACTGAGAAGTAATGAGGAAAATTAAAATAATTTTTTTTCTCACGTGTGGTGTTTTTTCTTAAATTAAAACTCAATATCTAACTCTCCGAAGTTTTTCAAACATTTGAAATATAAGAAGATGCATTCTCGAATAATTTAGAATGATTACTCTGTCAGTCTCATTTCTTCCCTGTCTCCACTACTCTGAAATTGATTTTTTTACTGTTGAAATGGTCAGTACTTGCTGCTCGTATTTAATTCGATGATTGCTAAAAATAACCCAAACACCTTCAGAGGAGGAAAATTCTTCACGCAGTCTGATAAGCGAGTGTTTTTTCAAATGATAAGGAAACTTTCGTCTCGAAACAAAATTTCATATGTACTGTATGTTATGACAAATGCAGTTCCGTCAGAAATCACGGGTATAAATAACTGAGGATCAAACGAGAATTCATCAGTCAGGCATCAGCATGAATCTAAACGGTTGTCACTTTTTGCTACTCCTGGGAATAACGGGCGCTTTCAGCGTCCCTCTCGAAGGCGGAGAAACAGCAGAGAAGGAAAGCAACAGCAAAGAATGCGAATCTATTAGCGGAGGAATCAGTACAGGTGTACATGAAGGCGAAAAAAGTTTGGTACCAGATTTATCACATCAAGCGGGTGTTCTGACAGAAGAACGTGGAAAAAGACATTCAGGAAATGTCGGAAGCGTTGTTGGAGGTGCTCTTGAAAGCAGAGGTGAAGGAAATGGAGGAATTTATGGTAAAAATGGTGGATCCATCAGTGGTGGAATTAGTGCCGGCGGACAAGAAGGCTGGAAGGGATCAGTAAAAGATACATTAAACCAAGCCAATGATCTAGCAGGAGACCTTAACAGCGGAATGAAAGAGACCTTCGGAAGCGCTGTTGGAAATAATCTTGGAGGTGGAGGTAAAGCAAATGGAGGTAGTTATGGTGAAAATGGTAGATCCATCGACGGAAAAGAAGGCTGGGAGGGATCAGTAAAAGATACATTAAACCAAGCCAGTGATCTAGCAGGAGAACTTAACAGCGGAATTAAAAAGACTGACGGAAGCGCTGTTAGAAATACACTTGGAGGCGGAGGTAAAGTGGAGGTGGAGGGAAATGGAGGTATTTATGGTAAAAATGGTGGATCCATCGACGGACAAGAAAACTGGAAGGGATCAGTAACAGATAAATTAGACCAAGCCATTCATCTAGCAGGAGAACTTGGCAGCGGATTCAAAGAGGAGGTTGGAAGCGCTGTTAGAAATATCCTTGGAGGCGGAGGTGAAGAAAATGGAGATATTCATGGTGAAAATGGAGGATCTATTGGCGAACAAGAAGGCTGGAAGGGATCACTAAAAGATACATTCGACCAAGCCAGTCATCTAGTAGGAAAACTTGGCAAGGGATTCAAAGAGACTATCGGAAGCGCTGTTAGAAATACTCTTGGAGGCGGACGTAAAGCAAATGGAGGTATTTATGGTAAAATTGGTGTATCGATCGGCCGAGAAGAAGGCTGGAAGGGATCAGTAACAGATACATTAGATCAGGCCAGTGATTTAGCAGGAGAACTTTGGAGCGGAAATATAGAGACTGCCGGAAACGCTGTTAAAAATACTCTTGCAGGCAGAGGTGAAGGAGGTAAAGGGAGCAGCAGCAAAGAATGCAGGTCTATTAGCAGGTCTATCCAGCAATAGCGGAATTGATATAAAATTTGGCGAACATTCAGCACTAATACATAATATTAACTTTTGATATCAATATATTATTCACAATTTCAAAATTATAACTATAACATACGATATTATAACATACAATCTTTTTGGAACTTATGTAATAAAGACTTCAAATGTAAATAAATTGTTCATATTTGTGTTATCATAAACTTACACCTAAACAGCATTTCCAAAATAATTTGCTAGTTTAACAATTGATTTTGGTGAGTGATCCGAACATACAAATGATACCTGTAAGACTTTATGAAATGTAATTAACTCTATCCATTCAATTACAGTTTACCAGCTACTGCCATATCTGTTCCTTAGAGGATTATCCAGCTCTAGAAACCTTCATAATAATATTCCAAATATCTTAATTCAAGCGATGCTAGCTCCTATGTTCTACGTCTCAGGAAAAAATCAAACGAAAATATATCGGTCCCACATCCCAAATGAAGTAGTTTTGGAGGATCACGTGAATTACGTAGATTGTTTCTGATTTTTGGTGCAAAAGTTTCTGCGTCGTAGCTTGTTCTAAGTAAGACCATGTGACTAGTCGTCAGTTCAAAAAATCCTCTTGAAGAAAGGGAAGAATCCATGGCAATGTTGGATATTTCTCTTGAAAATCCAGAGCGTGAGTGGTATTCTGAAAGTTATTCAATTTTTACCATAAAATTTTAAAGCAACGTTTATGTACGTTTTCACATAGCTAGAGTTAAGTGGGACGAGCGTTATAAATCAGTCTGATTGCAAATGAAAGGGCAAAACACAACGTTAAGAAGTGTGAATGCATATCTTCTAGATTAATATGGGTTATAATAAATAAGGAAAGCAGCTAGTTATTTATTTAAGCGAGCTACGCTCAAGTTGATAGTATTAGTAGCATTCCTAACTATTTCTTTCAGGACTTGTCAATGATATCCAAGATTCTCCCGATCGCGGGAAAGAATCATTCTATTCAAAACATGAACAGTTGAGTTGATAGGTATTACAGTAGGGAGGATAGGGTACTTGGTCTGTTTGGAGATACAATAACAAAGGATAGCTGGACGAAATTCAGAGTCTCATGTCTTAAAAAATGGTTCTTTGTTGCGTATCAATGGTTGGGGAATGAAATGACATTCATATATACTTGATGCAGTGGCGAAAACCACATTGCTACAACAAATTTCGTTGTAGTGTATAGGAGCGTGAAAGGACTAGAAAGAGAAATAATGGTTGTAAGTAGATTTGAAGACTTTCTCACAGTTTAAAAAATTGAGTTTGTTGAAGGATTGAGGTGAATAAGCAGATAAGAGTTGGAACAGAGAACTTACAGGAGCCAGGAATACAAATATTATCACGTTAGAAAATGAATATGTGACGCGCTACGAGAAAAGGGCCCTTAGCAGCCTTGCGTAGTTTTTACAGGAGAAGGGAAAGAAGAAAGGAAGAGCCAGAAGATCGCTGTTCCGAACGCCCAA
This sequence comes from Neuroterus valhalla, assembly GCA_011762715.2. Lineage (NCBI taxonomy): Eukaryota > Metazoa > Arthropoda > Insecta > Hymenoptera > Cynipidae > Neuroterus > Neuroterus valhalla. The sequence continues at coordinate 18,357 of WSXT02002354.1, forward strand.
TTCAAAAGTCTTTTTGAGTATGAAATCTTGCGCGGAAAATTTTTCTGACTTCACCAATCGAAAGAACAAGTTCCAAACTATAATAAGTGTTCATAATTAGAAAATCGATTTTTTGCTGCTAAGTGCCCTTCTCTCGTAACGCGTCGCATATGTGTCTTTATCATCTGTGTCAACAATGAAAGACAAGCAACGATGAGACTGGAGTAGGAGGATATACAAGAATCCAAAATGATTTTTGTGTAAATAAGGAATTATTTCCAACCATTAACCATTCAGTTTCGAATCCTTTCTCCATAACCCAACGAATGAATTCTCCAATGAAAATCGATCTTTTCAACTTATATTTAGGCTTATCATCGCGATTGCCAAAAGGGTTGCGCATTGATTTGCATGGATGATTCCCCAAATTTAGGCCATGAGTTCCCCCTACCCTTGGAGCAGAAAAGAGTAGATGAAGGAAGATGGAGAGGAAGAGACTGTATTTCAGCAGAGGCCACTGAAAGCTTGCTGAAGTCACTGGATACCGGAAGGAGAAGACCATCTAGGCCTCGGTTCCAAATAGACGCCTTCGCAGAGTCTACAAGAACGTAAGCTTCAATAATGAACTTCTCGGTAATGGTCTTCAGCAGCTTCAATTGCTACCTCATGCCTTCGTCAATCCAAGAGTAGATGTCAAGCTTCCTTGTGTCGAGAGTTTAAAGTAGTCAGTCAATACTCAAAATGATAGTTTGATGAAGCGCCCTGAGTGAATTTGTGGCTTGGATTCTGTTTGGATAATATACTAAAAATTTTTCCCAGCACTGCTTGAAATTCCTGCGTCATTTATTCTCCTGCCTCATCTTTGAAAAAAGGCATCTCACTGCAATTTTGACGTAATAGTATATTATGTACTAAGAAAGCGGAATCTTCCGACGGTTCTAAAAAAAATGAGACAATGAGAAAGGTTGTCCGAAAGATGAGAAAGAAATGTTATTTACAGAGATATATAGATAATCGAAACAGACCAATAAAGGTCACAAGTTCCTGAATTCCCAGGGAAGATTTCCTTTAGTCTTATGATTATTTTCATATTTGAACTACACATTAGTCTGAGTATTCACGAGAATATCAAAATATATAAAACATTGTGGAATACGCTCAAAATGAATTATTACGTAACTTAAGAAGGTAGAACTCCAGAATCATCATTTGAGAGTAGTAGGGCGCAAATGAGGGGGAAGTTTGGGGTATCTGTCAAGAAATGGAAGCGGTGGTAGCGAGAATGGTCGCGGAATTGGAGGTCTTCTTGGAGGCCTTCTCGGAGGCTAAGGCGGAAGCGGTAGTTGATGAGTTGATAAAAATGTGCATGAGAGCCACTGATGTGGAGAATGTGAAGTGGGAAAGAAAATAATATATAATTTTTGTATTGAAAAAACACTTCTCTCTTGCAATTGTTCCTTCTGCTTTATCTTTGTATGGTTCAAGTCGAAAAGACAAGCAATTTGAATCTGACAAGTTATCTCTTGAGATTGACAGAGCATTGCCCTTCTCATGATTGTCGCGGACATCGCTGTGTAGTAGTCTCACCAATGCATTAATCTTAGGCTCTGCCTCAAAATTAATTCCGAAAATATGCACATTCACCGCTTTAGAAAATATCTAATTCCACAATCACAAAAAAATTGCTACATAGCTGTGAATTCAACTTCATGTAATGTACTGTTAATAAATGGAAACCAGGCCCTTTCCCTTCGAATAGGCAATATGAAGAACTATGATTATTATTTTTAACGTAGTATAATGCCCAGCCGACTGTTGGCACTACGGGTCCACTCCCCTTTTACCTCACTCCGCTCACCCTAGAAATGCGCAGAACGTCGTTTATTTACATTTTTTGGATCATCTTAGCTACAGGAAAATCCACGTCTTAGGTATTCGTCCCTGTTTTTTGCATTTTCGTGCTGATCATCACACGTGCGGCCCGCGTTATTAGTTTGAAAAGAATAAACCAGTTCCTTCCGTGTGATAACCAGAAAAAATAGTGACAGTTCATTTTATATTACTGTAGGATAGATGATCAGGCTATCATAACGATGATAAGGTAGGTTTTTAGTCACCCTAGTAGGAAGAACTTGAAACCACCATTCACGTTGACTCTGAAAAGATTGTTTTGTTGACATTTTGACTACCGGCGTTTCGTCCCGGATTTGCTCATGAGAAACTTGTCAGTATGGCTGGCCACAAGTAAATGTGGCGACCACATAGGGTGAACCCGATGTTCGGTCATCCATCCGATTGCTAGCCGAGTCGACTGCTGCCTAACTTGGGAGATCGGAGTACGTGGAGCTCTGCTGTGCTGGTTTCGGAACCGCTGCAGGTTGGTGTGATTTTGACGCTATGGTATTGCATACCCGGTGCCCCTAGTTGACGAAGAATTACCTGTTAAATTTGCTGGAAAGTGAGAAGACTAGGAAGATGTCCCAGCGTTGGCCAATCAGATGTAGTTGTTAGAAGGTTGCGTGTTCGAATATCTCGGGTCACAGTATGGCAATTCAACGTAGATAATTGATTAGTGGTTTCTCATGACCTAAGCCCTCTAGCCCACTAGTCACACAGGGTTTATAAGAAACAGAAATAACTATTATTCGAGACATGATTTATTAGTCGAAGCACGCAGCACGAGGATTAAACGTCGCAATTTTATTTGGCACGGCACGAGCACACATCAGCATCTGGAGACCAGTGGCAGAGAAGTGATCAGTGCGCCCAGGGTTGTGCCAGGAGCGCAGCGGGAAACTGGTCGCTCCCCACACACTACTTTCCTAGTATCAACGATAATATTATTTTTTATTATGGACAAGCTTAAATGGGATTTCGATAGTCATAGATGTATAAGTGCAGCAGCCATATCAAGACTGACGTGGCCTGGCGCCTTCTGCTTCTAGTTTGAAATGAAAGAACCTCATATGTTAAATGTCACCCTTTTCTTTGAATGAATTTCGCAGGATTAGAGGAAAGTGACGCTGAAGCGTGGGTGACCCGTTGACGCAGGTTCATAGTGGACCGACCACATCGGAATTCTGATCTTCTTCGATTCATGCCTGGTTAGATAACCTGTTTTCTGGAGATGGATTCGTGATGTCTTTTTCTAAATTGAGAAGAGTCTTAGGTTTGATTGACTTTTATAGAAGAGTTATTGGTTGTACATCAGAAGTTTCCGGAGCGGTGGGGTCGAATATTATAAAGGCTGGTTTTACATTTTCTAGTGAGGCTTTCCTCACAGATCCATCAAAATCTATTTCAAAAACACGATCTCCTATTCGCCTGGCAACCCGATGAGGTCCCGAATATGGAGGTTCGAGCGACTTCCTGGCTGCTTCCACGCGCAAGAAAACGTGCGAGCAGGCAGCTAACGATTTTGACAAGAAGCATGCCGTCTTGCGGCTATGATCAACCGGTATTGGGTATACACTTCGCATGTAAACTCGGAATTCGTCTGAAAATGCCTGAGGGTCTGGAGCGCGATCGTCGGGAATAACGGATTCGCCAGGTATGCAGAGAATTGTCCCGTAAAGATATTCGACTGGGGATGACCCAAAGTCTAAGACGCTAGTCCTAAGTCCGAGCATGACAGTTGACAGCACCAGCATCCACTCACGAGTAGCGTTGATTATTATCACCGCCTTTAATGCGTGGTGGAAGCTCTTTATCATGTCATTTGAGTCCAGATAGTGCAGCGTGATTCAAATCCGGTGACAAACGATAAGCTTGAGTAAGGATTCAGAGAGTCGGGATTCGAATTACCAACCCTGGCCGGTTGGAAGTGTTTCCAGAGAACCAAACCGAGCAAACCACCTATCGAAGAAGGCTCTACAAATGCCGGCAGCCTCAATTTTCTTAAGAGGAATGCCTTCTGTCCATCGAGAAAAGCGGTCGATAATAGTAAGGATGTATTTGTGACCTTCACATTTGTGCAGCGGACCCACAATGTCCATGTGGGCGTGTCTAAATTACGCTTCTGGAGCCACGAACTGCGCCGGATTGATAATGGTGTAACGCATTATTTTGGAGCGCTGACAGTCAAAGCACGTTTTCGCCCAGTTTATATATCTTTGTGCATGAATGGCCAAACGTATTTTTGTGAGGTCACGCGGTCGGTCATTTTGGTGCTCAGGTGCAATGGTTGGCCATAGCGAGCAAGAAGATCAGAGCCTATGATTGGGAAAGGCACTGCTGCCAGGGGCGTAGCGGGAAACTGGCCGCTCCTCACACAAACTAACCTGCTTCCACAGTGGGCTCAGCATACGTTCCAGTGTCACGTGCCTCTCGGCTCCCACGTCAAAGTCGCGGCGCTCTGAGCAGCTCGCTCCCAATTCCCGCGCATTGGAATCAAACTAGGAATGGACTCTTTGCAAATTTTCCGACGTTTCAGCCAAAAGCTTCTTGTCCCATCCTGCAGCGCACCAACCTGCAGCGGCTCCAGTACCAGCACAGCAGAGCACCTCGTACCCCGATTGTCCGAGTCAAGCAGCAGTCGAATCTCGGGTTCACCCAAGGCGTCTGTGGCAGGATACGCTTTTGATTAGCCACACTGACGAGTTCCTCACAAGTGAATTCGGGACGAAACGCCGGTATTCGAAATGGCTACCAAAAAAATCTTTTCAGAGTCGCATCAATAGTGGTTCCTCGTTCGTTCCACTGGGACGACTAGAAACCTACCTTATCTTTGTCAGGGTAGCATAATCAACTATCCTATATTACCATCCATGCTTTCGACTCGTGATTTGTTTTTCAATATGTTTGTATTGTAAATATGTGACAAATTCTCAAATTGAATATAAGGATCGAAGAAATGATTTAAACTTACTATATTAACATACCATATTATTCTTAATAAATATAATTTCAACACTTACCCTATCACCGTAGACGAAGCAATCTTTTAAGCAATGACATTGCATAAACCGACTTTGGAATTTTTGTATTCCCTCTACGGTTACGCCGATTTAACTATCACAGCAGACAATGTGTCTGCGCAGGTGATTGAATTTCATGCTGGGAATTTTATGATTATGCACAACTACGGCATTTATGAAACATTTGCGGGTTATACCTGTAATTTTCTGTAACTCCCAACTATAAGTCAATCAGAAAGAATTGCGCGATTGACAACGCACAAAGCCGTAATTTGGGGCCAAAGTTTAACAACACTATCCAGAAATTATGAAAGTTTGATATCTAGAGCGTCAGACATATCACTGTGGCGCCATGAACGATTTGTTACCGATCGAAAATTTGTACAGCTCGCATACTTACACGATACCGCATTCAACATGATGATACATGCAACTATTGCCGGTAAAGTAGTGCTTGCGATAAATAAATAGTAAAGACAATATAAAATTGAATAATTCTGCATAAACAAATATTGAAAGTGTTTCTCCAGATGATTGTTTACAATTTCTCATAGTTTGTTACAAAAAAAAAACAAATTTGTAGTTTCTAGTAAATGGAAACTTTCGGAAATTTAGAACATTAGGAAATATAGAAATTTACTTATCCATTTCATCTTCCTCAAGTTTTCAAAAACTAAAACTATTCACAACCTATCAACTTCTAAATAAATAAATTCAGTACTTTATGAATTTTTTCAATCTTCAATATAAATAAACATGCGATTTGGTGGGGTTTAGAATTTCTTTGCTCATTTATTTATAATTTTTGAAAAAATATTTCGGGAAACAGCTGATTTAGTATAAAGGAGCTCTCGCAATAAATAAATGGGAAAAAATAATTTGTCGATAAATAAATATTGAAACAGTTTTCCGACATGATTTTCAGTTTTGCAGACTTTATGAAAAATTTTTATGATTTGTTTCCATCAGATAAGCAAGAACTGATTTGCATCTTATCAACTTATGAATAAGCAAATTCAACCCCTTTTTCAATTTTCCATATAAATAAATTTACAATATAATTTAGTCAGGTTTAAAATTTTCTTGCAAATTTATTTTTAATTTTGGTGAAAAAATTTCTAAGTTTACAAAAATTGTTATATATGCATTTTCCTAAAAGTGAAATAATCCTAAAAATTCGGCACTGATAAGCGTCACGTGCCAGAGCTTATCGTTAAAGGTCTTTGCGCTCGTCAACTTTCCCTTTTTTGGATACCTGTGTTTGTGTAGAGTGATAATTTTTCTCAACCTATGACCCGCACAATAGAATTTGCTCATTTATATATTGATAAGTTGCAAATCAGTTTTCGCTGATCTGATGGAAACAAATTATAAAAAATTTTCTAATAAATCTCCAAAAAAAACATCATGTAGAAAAACCATTTCAATATTTTTTTATCGAAAAACAAATTATTCGTCGCATTTATTTATTGTGAGAGCTACTTTATCGATAAATCAGCTGTTTTCCGAAATATTTTTTCAAAAATTATAAATAAATGTTCAAAGAATTTTCTAAAGTTCTACATTTCCGAATGTTTTCATTTACATAAATTTGTTCTTTTTTGTTATAAATAATCTTACCAAACCTTAAATGAACCCCAGATGAACATGCTAATATGCGCGATCTGAATGTGTGAGTATATATTACACAGCTCTACAAAATTTTTTTTTGTTGTGTTGTCCTGGATATCATTGCAAATTTATATGTTTTCGAGTACCTAGAGCCGTAGAGACAATATTCGGGCCCGGGGGTAACCATGCACGGCCTCCTCCACCGGGCCCCTCAACGATTGTAAGATTGAGATTTTGTGAAGGATTGAAACTGCGGGCCCGGGGGAATCCCCCCTTTCCTCTCCCCTCTCGATAGGCCAGCAAGTACCCAAGTTATGAATATATTCATGAAAGTTCTGGATGTGCTCTTGTTTTTATGATTTCACCATATCTTATATTTTGAACAATTATCGGCTTATTAGTAACTAAATTCATTTTCCTTGTCATGATTTGGCTTCCACCATACTTCCACCATTACATATTAAGTTAGGGATGATAAAACAATTTGTAAGAGCGTTGGATAAGGAAGAAGATTGTTTTAATTACATTTGTAGGAAAGTTCCGTAGTATGAGAAAGTTGAACGGTGGAGTATTTGGTGGTCCTCAAATACGGAAATTGATGAAAGACAAAGATTTTGTTAAAGTTATGACTGTTCCTGAAAGTAAAGCTTGGGAAAGTTTTGTGTTGGTAGTCGAAAATTTCCTAGGTTACCATAAAGCACGAAATTATGAAGAAATTGTACAAAATATGCTAAAAACTTTCGGACTCTGGGAGCAAATATCAGAATCAAGTTACACTATCTCCACAATCATCTGGATGAATTTTCTGATAATGTAAGAAATTATAGTGAGGAATAGGGAGAGCGGTTCCACCAGGATCTGAAAGTGATGAAGGAAAGGTATCAGGGTCGATGGGAATGTCACATAATTGCAGATTACTGCTTGTCTTTAAAAAGAGATTGTCCCCTGAAAAATGATAAAAGAACAGGCGTTTTGTGGAAACATTACATATGTTTTTGACGTTTTCCTCTCTATTTACTTCGATGTTTCATAATTTCTCAAAACGAAACTGACATTATCAATATGTCTGTTATTTTGTTTCTTATTTTCCGATTTGTGTATGTGAAGTAAAAATAGAGATTTAAAAGGAAACGAGAGCAAATCTTATCAAATCATTGATAGTTTCATGAATTGTGAGCATAAATATATGCAAAATAATCTTATATCTTGGGCAACAAAACCACTGTAGACCAGCGTTATTCATTTGCCAAAATGAGGTAATGATAATAAGCATATGATTTTTCAATACTGTCGTGAGCAAATTTTTTATCGTGTTTTATCCATTCGCGACGAAATCCATTTATTCCATCAAGGCATTGAAAGCAAAACCGGAATATACTGTGATACTTTTTCGTGATTCTGGTAATAATATATAGTGAAGCAAGGCCGTAGCTACATGGGAGCAAAAGAGGTTTGAACCTACCCCGAAATTATTGATAAGGTCAATGGTCATATCAAAGACATATATGGAATATCAATGTCTCAGTGAACTCTGTGAGGAAAAATGTGATAACCTACCCCGAAATTTTTTGTTGGCCACGGCCTTGTAGTGAAGCGTTCATGATTTAAGGTTAGTATTGCAGGATTCGCACTATATCTAACAAGCAATTGAAATGAAAAAATGCTAACATCACACAAGAAATTGAAATATCCAGGATGGATCTATTTTGTAGTTTGGTCATCATGGATCGAGTTAGGAAACAAAAACCCCATAAAAACGGAAAAGTCAGCAATACAAGATAACTAAAAAAGTAATGCGAATTCACTGCAACTTTGAAAGCAGAATTCCCTGTTTTCATTGATAGTTGCAACAAATATGAAGGAAAATGCGAAAGCGACACATACGTAAGCGTCACCTATAGAGGTTTGTATTTTTTTCTTGTGTTCTTTCTAATGTGAAATTGATGGAAAAATGAAACAAGACAAATATACATCATATTATTTCGTTTAAATATTTTAATTTTAGGATTAAATCTTTGCGATTTTAAAGTCATTGAATTTTTTATTTCTATTGTTTTCCATTCGCGGAAATCAGGAATTCTCAATTTCGTTTCACTTTTATAATTTATATGAAGCTGCTCTCGAATTTTCATATTCAAGATGTTTAATCTTACAAATTGAGGAATCTACAAATCTTCATAACTTCATAATTTTTCCTTTTTAACAGTCAATTTTTCAAGTTTTATAGTGCGATTTTTTTTTTCAATCTCGTCATTTCATTAATTTTTAGGATTTCCATTTCTCGAAGATGGCAGACTAATTTTCAATGGGAAAGAACATTGAAATAATTGAAGTTTTAATTCTAAATAGTAAACCTTTGAGATATTGAAGCATCATTTTTCACTTTTGTCCATATGAAAATCATCATTTTCTTGATTCGAATTCTCTTCTTTTTAAAAATTGTAATGTAAAAGTTCGTTATTTTCAAAACTCGCTAATCAAAAGACCACAATGCAAAAATTTGAAATATTGCATCTTTTCCATTTTACAGAATTTTTCACAGATTATTTTGACTTTACTTGAAAGATGTATATATTTTTTCCAAATTTCGAGAGAGGTTTGAACATCCACGCCCCTCCCCCTACCTCCTCTGGCTATGCCCCTGTAAATGAAAAACAAATACGAAAAAAATTTATAATTTAATTATAATTAAATTTATAATCAATATAAACAAAATTATGTACATAAATAATAAAAGTAATTATATATAATTAAATAAATTTTTAGTAAAATGGCTGAAACGAATTTATTTTTCAGGGAGGAGTGTTCTTGAACGGCATGTGAGTTTTTCAGCAGAGCTTTTCGACCATAATTCAAACATAAATTCATGTTCAGAGTTTCTGATTATTTCTCAGTTTTTCTATTCTATAACAGCACATAATGCGACTGTGGAAAGAATTTTTTCGTTTATTAATGTGCAATGGAGTCACGGAAGAAATCGTTTGACTGTTAAATCTATTCGACACATTATAAGAGTTGTATTCAATTTGAAAAATTTCTCCTGTCAACAATATTATAAATATCTTCTGCGACCCGAAAATGTTTCTTTATTGGATAAGGTCGGAAGTTCGGAGAAATACTTTTAAGATTCAATTGGTACCTGATTTGGGATATAATAATGACTGGTTTTACACTTCATTGAGCTTTGCCCGAGGAAGATAGATCGGGTTTTTGAGAGGGTGATAATTATTACTGAAACTAACATATTCCAGTAAAAGTATTATTCACAATTAGTACCTCTGATACTATGCATAGCAAATTACCTAATATCATACCAAAACCTAATACATGCTATTCCTTCGAGAGGTGATGAAAAATCTTTAAGTAAGAAAATATTTCTCCACGCGAACATAGTCAAAAATTGAAGCGTACTGTTCAGAAATATTTGTGATGAATGCCGAAAATTAATTTTGTTCTGAAAACAAAACCTAATTTCTAGAAATAAAAGTATTATTCAGAACATTCGTAGTTTGCATTATCTGAAATTCGAAAACTCGCTTTTACTATGCTAGTAAGTTAAGGTTAGGTTAAAAAATTTTAAGGTGTCTTCCTTTCGTACTATGAATATATGGTAACCCTAGTTAGAAACCATAAAAAATTGTGAACAATCATCTGCAAAAACAAGTTCAATATTTGTTTATGTAGAAATAATTCAATTTTATATTGTCTTCACTATTTATTCATCGCGAGCACTACTTTACCGGCAATAGTTGCATGTATCATCGAGTTCAATGCGGTATCGTGTGAATACGCGAGTTATACAAATTTTCGGTCGGTAAGGTGTCGTTCATGGCGCTACAGTTAATGTCTGACGCTCTAGATATCAAACCTTCATCATTTCTGGATAGTGTTGTTAAACTTTGGCCCCAAATTATGCCTTTGTGCGTTATCAATCGCGAAATTCTTTCCTATTGACTTATAGTTGAGAGTTATAGAATTTCATGTATAACCCGCGAATGTTTCATAAATGCCGTAGTTGTGCATAATCATAAAATTCCTGGTGTGAAATTGAAATTTATCTGCCATCTCCCGTGCAGACATATTGTCTGCTGTGACAGTACATCGGCGTCGCCACGAAAATTCCAGACTCGGTTTATGCAATGCCCTTGAGGATGACTGAATTTATTTCGCAGGCCTGATTTTGAATCCAAGGCACAACCTCAAAATTCTCCACGAACATCTTGAGAATAAGAAATGATTACAGTCTTGCTGCAGAAGTTCTCGAATGGGTACCAAACTCTGCACCACTGGAAAGAAGTATAATGAACCTTATATACTCATTCAGTTTCATTTTCTTATCTTTTATGTAGCAGCTTTATTCTCAAATACGATCTTTTCGTCAGAGATTATCACATTTTTTTTATAGTATTTGTAATTTATAAAGACCAGATAATAGTTAGAGTCAATATCTTGCTTGAGTTCAATTACATATTGAGTTGAGCACATCCATTCTAAAAATTGAAGATATACGCGCCCAGTCAGAAATGTATCGTCGATACGACGTTGAATCGACGTCGTTCTTAGCAGTTGATTTTTTCGTCGATTCGACGGTTTTTTGTCGCCAAAATCGACGTCGAATATGATATCGGATCGGCATCGAATGATCATACGTATCGACATCTCATAAAAGTGCTGCAGTTGCACGAGAACCCATATAAGATCCCAAAAAGGATTCCACACTGGTTCTCTCGAACGTGAGTAATATGTGCAATAAGCCGGTCTCACTGATCACAAAAATTATGAATTAGAAAGGTCCAGAATTTTCATTGGATGTTTCGTTCAATTATTATTACATAGAAGAGAAATTTGAATTATTCAAACGCATGAGTTAAACGAAAATGTTTGTTTAAATCTTCCTTTGTTCTCTTGCCGCTTCTAGGAACCAGTCGTGGGTGCCAGTGTGGCGCACTGCCTTGTAGGTGGACGTTAGGATATGGGAATGAAACCGTAATGTGTCCGACGATAAGTTGACAAGGTCCTTATCAATGTCGGAAAGCTTCTATACTTAGACCTAGGGAGGTATGGAGGTTATCACTCCTGGGACGGTGGACC
>WSXT02002355.1:0-15060 GCA_011762715.2 Neuroterus valhalla
TGAAAAAAAATTTTCGTAGGGGGGGCCCCAAATTTCCTTGCTGCCCCAGGGCCCCCGAGGCTCTAGCTACGCCACTGTATATTGCTAATTGCTAATTTTCGATGCGGCAGACTGCGTAGTCAGACAAAGCCCGTGGCGAAACGAGAAGAGAATTCCCGATGAAGCGCTCGGAGAAGGGAAAGAAAGGAGAAGCGCGCCAACCTTGCGTTGAACACCCCTGCCCTTATATGTCTAAGACAGTCTGGGACAAAGTATACAAGCAGCGAATACTATTTGCAAGACAGTCTAGGAAAATATGAAGGGTTCTGAATTAAAATAAAAAAAGTCTTGTTGCTAAGCAGACACAACATTTGTAGTCTTTTGTTCACATTCCAAGAGCATACAGTTATCACACGAGAAACGTATTCTTCACTTATCTAACGCAAACAAACCTATTTCTATAACTTAATTTAACACTACTACACAGGGACGATCGAAGATCAATTGAAGCTGCAAGCGGAAGCTAATTTGGCTTCGTTTGGCGCCCTCGCTTGGCGCTCCTGGCGCCCTACGATCGTAAGCAGATCAGGAGAGGGAGCAAACGGCTGCCTGCTCCACCTTTGCCTCAATCTTCCCCAACGCGGTATATATTGCACGCAAGAGATATCGGTCAAGATGGTCCTTACGTACTACCTGAAAAAATTCTTATCGCTTTTGTGAGGAAAGACCAGTGCTGGGTTAAAAATTCTTGGTGCCCTGAGTCATGTTTATTTTCAGTGCTTCAAAGTCGAATATTTTTTGTACATTTTTTATTTGGATGTTATATTATAACTATGTCATTAGAATATTTTTAGTTTTTCAATTCACAAGATTTTTTTTTATATTTTTTTCTATTTATTCTTCTATTTGTCTCACTCGTGAAATTTAAATTTCAAAAAATGAAATTTTTCCTGAATATTAAACTAGTTGGCAGAAAATAATCTTCCTTATTGGAAAAATCATGTTTTTGAGTTGAAAATTCTACGTTTTCGTACAAATTTCCTATTTATGTTCGAAAATCAACTCTTTTGTTGAAACATCATATATTTGGGTTGATAATTTAAATTTTTTTCGATGATTCATCTCATTGGCTCAAAAATACAACAATTATGTTGCAAATAGATTTATTTTCTTGAAAACTAATATTTTTTTGTGGGAAAGTATGATCGTTTAGACAATTGAAACGTTTATAAATGTTCTGTATCGTTTCTGTCCATCCAATGTCCAAGAATCTAGAATAACTTTATGACGAGAGGGGATAACATCATTTTAACGACGTACGGACCATTTGCAGTTTGTAATTATTCAATTAAGTATTCTTTTCATGCCCTTCATTCTAACTAATAACTGCAGACGCCATGTAAGTGGATTTGAAATTTGGGACTCTCTTTAGGAAAAAAATAACAGTTCTCTTGGATAACCAAATACACCAATAAATCATTTTCGTAAATACCCTTTGGAGATTCGGAAATGAGAATAGAAGGATAATTTTTCAAATATTTACATTATTTGTAATTTCCAGGAATTTTGACACGAACTGTGGAATAACGATAAAAGTTTGGAGACAACGAATGAACGTTTTTCGTAGTCACGTAAATAAGAAAAAAATTTGAAAATTGCAGAAATATTACTCAAACAATCTTTGTATTCCTCCCACGCTCACTACACATATTTCAAGCCTGTTTATTTGTATATATTAGGATTAAACTCTTATTGTTATTCCTGAAAATGATAAACAATGTAATTGTTCAGAAAATTATTCTTTCACTCCCATTTCGAATTCTCGTAAAGAGTTTTCTGAGTAGTATATATTGATGTCTTGTTTCCATAAGAACTGTTACTTTTTTCAATAAGAGTTCCAAAATGCAAATCTATATGCACGCGCCCACACTGTGTGGCGAGTTTAAATTGATATTGTTGCAATTCTCAAATTTTTTTTCTCTTCAACGTGACTACAAGAACGTTCTTCTTAAACTTTTATTGTTATTCCGTAGTTCTGAAAAAATTCCTGAAACCTATGAACAATGTGATTGTTTACAAAATAATTTTATGAACCTCATTACCACTTTTTGATAGTGTTTTTTCGACTTTTTTTCGCGGTTGACAATTCTTAATGAGGCATTTTTATTCCTAATCTGTTCATGCCATCGGAATTGTTCTTGGACTGATACAGTTGTTTATGACGATGGCCAAATATTCGATAACAATTTATTTGTTTCAAAATTTTTTTTCAATATAGGACTCTGTGCCTATTTTCTAAATTCATTTTTTTACGTGAACCTTTGAGGACTTGTGTAATGATATTATTTGATATTGTTTTCCTGACCAGCTGTTAATTTCACTCTTTTATATAGATGGCTAAGTCAGTGTACAACTCGAAGGTACCGACATGTTACTGCGTAGTTCCAGAGATCCAAATACAAACGATGACATATGAACATCTCCAAAAGTATGATTGATGCGGAGGCAAAAACAGAACCACAGTTCTATTGCTTTTATTGTAGCAGATGGTATACTGAGAGGAGGCACTGAGGCACATCAAAGTTATGAAAGGGTTCAAATGTGAGAAATAGCACTAATTCATCATATGAAAAATGAATATCAATCAAGGATGTCAACAGAATGAGTAAATTTAGAAAAGTTGTCACTTAAAATCCATTTTCTTACTAAAATATGTGTGCTTTGAACGGTGAAGTTCCAGATGAATGGAGAGAAGCAATTACTGTCTCAACCTACAAGGAATAGGGTAGTAAAAAAGGATGCACTAATTGAAGAACAAGTCACTTGCTTAGTACCGTATGCGTTGGTCAAGTATACAGCCCCACGGAAAATAAAATCTGCAATCCGAGTTGAACCACTGTTTTTATTCGTTCTTGAGGTCAGTGAATCTATTTCCGGGGGAACCTTGATATCCTAAGGTCAATATAAAGGTCAAAGGAAGTTCAAAATAGATAAAACTATTAGTGTAAGGAAAACTCCATTCTGAGACGCTTTTGGGGTCGATGTATCCAAATACAGGGTCATTTTCACTCCATCCGGTCAGGCTCAGGGTCAAACGAAATTGTCGAAACAGAACCAGTTGTGCTCAAAATTTTAATGTACAATTTTTATTGGACTATATTTTCCCTTAAGTACAATCAAATGCAGCTAATTCATGAACCCTCCTGCGTTACCTCAATATACTAATGAAGGTTCCTCTATCATCGATTGAGTCAAGAAGCCCAACAACATTCTCTCAAGTACGAGGTATCATGCGACCATAAGTCTCGCACCATAGTTCAGAGTATTAGTAGAGGATGTTCCGCCGAACTTTTACTAACTCGCATTTCGAGAGAGTCGATTGGCTGATTGCTGTCACATACGACCTTTTCAAAAGTACATTGAAGTCTAAGTATATGGAGTGACCAAGCAGAAAATGGAAGCTACATTCAGGCGTCGCATTGCATCGCCTCCGAGGTCACGTCTTTTCCAGAATATAAAAGAGTCTGAAGGGGAGCAGACAACGGACAAAAGCAGGAAGCTGCAGCGACCTAGGAATATGGATGTATCGATTCAAGTAATAGTGTCGATCGACAAAATTATAAGGATTCAGGATCAAGCTTGTAAATCCACAGCTGGCTGTTTAGAGGATATTTTTTGAGATGGATATAAAACGAGTGTGTGCGTAATTAGTAGCACAGAGGAAAGATTAAATATTTGTAAAGGATTTAGAGGAGAGAGATGGTCCAAGCAGAAAGTAACCAAGGATTCACAAGATTACATATTTAGGTTTATTGACCCGACATATACAATTACGAAATTTCCACCATAAGAAGAGAGGACACGTCCTTTACAATACTAAACTGAACCCAGCAAGGTACTCACCACCAGGTACACAAAAATTCAAGTCAGCCACACGAATTGGCAAATACTGACCAGCGGAGTCGACTAGAGCATGACAAGACCAGAAGGGTTGGGACAGCCAACCGCCGGGAATAGCCCGATGATAAGAACAGAATAGTTGGGACAGCCAACTTTCGGGAGCAGCCCGATGAAAAGAACAGAATAATTTGGACAGACAACTTCTGGGAGCAGCCCGATGATAAGAACAGAATAGTTGGGACAGCCAACTTCTGGGAGCATCCCGATGACGAGACCAGCTCTCACCATAAGTTTCACGAAGAAAAAGCACAAGCACTGGTCGCGATATACGCACACAAACCAGTTCCACAAAGTAATGGATAACCACCCTTCACTCGCAAAACTCGGGGTTGAAACACTTCAAACGAACCGCACAACCGTATACGCCGAGCTCTCAAGCTCATCTGACGAGAGCCCCCAAAACGCACGACCACGGCCCAGCTGTCCGCTCTAGTCGACCAAAGTCCCAAAATCCAACCTTTTTCAATCATACGTGCTCGAACAATGAGCCCGCAAATGGCACGATAGCGAAAACTAACTATTAACGAAAAGAAGAAGAATCCTTATAAACGAATATTAACAATAAAATTGAGGTCAAACATGAATCCGCACAGTGAACATTAGTTGGAAAGAACACCTCAAAAAATTGCAAAATAAAAAAAATCTTCAAATGCGTATCTTCTCTTTTTCGATAAAGAACCCGTAAAAAAAGTATTAGCTCAATGAAAAATTCACACATAATTTTTTCGTTCTGAAAAATCTTGAATCAAATATTATAGAAATAGTCGAGACAAATAAGTTTATATAAGAATACCAATTCGTCCTTTGTTCTCATTCGATCTTGATATTATAATCTGTTCGAGTATAGTACAATATGAGTAATAATAAGTAATTACCTTTATATTCATCATTGTTGGCTTCTTTCCATCGCATGCGGTGGAAGAATACGTTATATAGCCTGCACGTTCCTGATCCTTGTCTTTTTAGAGTCTAATCAAATAAAGTCAAATATCTGTTGCTTCCTGGCCTATCTCATTTGAAATGTTACTGATAAAGCATACCTGAGGCCTGAGTTAATTCTTTCTAAAATTTTTATGAATTTCATCACAGACTGTTAACCGAAAGGGTGGAGTTTCTATTGTTGACATTGCTTGTTCCTCAAGAGAAATGAAATTTTGAACATTTCAATAATATCAAACGTTGATAAAACAGTTAGAACCAGTTGGGAAACCACCCTCAGATATAAGAGAAGGGAGCCTTTTATATGAAAAATATTCTATTTAAAAACTGCATCAGCGATTCTAAAAGATTATATAGGCCCATCAAGCTAGCACTTCCACAATTGAAATTCCCAAATTTCTTTGAATCAGAATTTTGGGCTCTTTTTGGGCTGTGTTGCCGATTTTCGGGCTCCACTAGTTTCTTCGAAAATGAAATTTCCAGTGGAGGTGCTGGCTCGAATCAAGCAAGCACCTCCACAACATAAAAATTTGAAAAATAAATAATAATAACAATAATAATAAAATCAACCACGTCACAATTTTGCGATTTTTTGGGGCTCTTGAATGCGCGAGAAAAATTCCAAAAACCACCCCTACGCAAAATAAACCTCCCCCCCCCCACCTCATGTGAAAAATGTAAAAAATCCAAAATCAAACTCGTCAGAATTTCGGGCTTTTTTGGTCTCTTGAACACGCTAGCAACCATTTTCCGAAAACCACCCCTACAAAAAATAAAACTACCCGCCATGTGAAAAATTTAAAGAATCCGAAATCAAACACGCCAGAATTTTGGGATCTTTCGGCTTTTGAACGCGCCAGCAACCGATTTCCAAAAACCTCCCCTACGAAAAATGAAACTACCTCCATGTGAAAAATTTGAAAAATCCAAAATTGAAAACTTCAGAATTTTGGACTTTTTTGGGCTCTTGAAAGCACAAAGAACAAATTCCGAAAACCACCACTATGTGCAAAAGAACCATGCCCTCATCTAAAAGGAAATCTGCAGAGAAAATTCCATTTCAGACTTATTTCAGCACCCGATTGCACAACAAATAATTTTCCAAAACCACCCGTTACGTGAAAAAATCACCATCTCCAAAAAAACTCAAACCTGGAAAATACAAAATAGAAGGCAGTGTTGCCCCTTTCTTGGGGTCTCGAATGCTTGAATCATTCTCTTTGCAAAAAATACAAGTACATCTAAAAAATCGAACTCATGCATATAATATTAAATTTGGATTTTCATGGAACCCAAAAATGAGAGCATACAACCTACAAAATTCCAAGTAAAGATTATTTTTTGACAAAGTCATCCGCGTGGCGTCAAGTGTTTGTTTTTTAACGTTAAATATTACAGCCCTAAAATTGGTGCTGGTATTTCTCGAAAGTCCAAAAGTCAGAGACTCTGTTGATACTGTAAAATTTTGAAAATTATTATTTTTCAACAAAGTCGAATGAGCGAGGTATAAAGGGGTTGTTTTTCATGTTTTTGGTTTGAACTTGAAATTCGGTGCTGGTATTTCTCGAAAGTTCAAAAATCAGAGACTCTGTTGATACTGTAAAACTCTGAAAATGATTATTTTTCAACAAAGTCAAATGAGCGAGGTATCAAGGGGTCGTTTTATGTTTTTGGTTTGAGCCCAAAAATTGGTGCTGGTATTTCTCGAAAGCCCAAAAATCAGAGACTTTGTAAATCGACCTTTGTAAATCGACGGGAGTCGTCCTGAAATTCATAAAATACCTGAGAATACGTCAAAATCCTTCGGTATCTCTTCCAATCCTCCAGAATCCTTAAAAATGGAACGATTTCCTTCGAATATTCTTTATGATCTCCAGAAATCCCTAGAAATTCTTTGGCATTCAAGAAGTCGTTACTCAAAGCCTAAAATTGCTAAAAATCCGTCTAAATCCTTTGGTAACTCTTAAAATGTTTGAAGAGCTCATTATATTCCTTGGAAACCCTTCTTCTTCTTTATTGGTAATGTGACCCCTTAGTGTTTACATAAATTCTGTTTCTCCATATACAAACATTTTCAACAATTTTCTTTTTTTCTCTTAGCCTAACTTATTTTCTAATATATTCATATATAAATATAAAATTCTTTTTCTAACTCATAATACAACTTGACGGGGTGACTGAAAGACGACGAGCGAGCGAGCGAGTGAACAACAAGTGATCGAGTGCTTCAGCGTCTTTAGCGATATCAGTGCCCGAGCGAGAGAGGAAGAGCGCAGCCTCATCTTATCCTATCCAATTCTACTTATTCTTACTGTACAATTTCATCCACCTTATCTTATTGTGTGACTTCCGTTTCCTTTTTCTTCCACTTCTCAACTTTACACAATCTTTCTTTCTATTTATCTTATTCGCTCCTCTAGTTTCCTCCAATTCCCTCATCCACTCCTCTCCCTGTCCTTCCTCCTCCAGGAATACCACGTTTTTCGCGAACTGTCTTTATCTTCCATTCCTCTCATACATCCGTCCCATACATGTTTCAACGTTTCTTCTTTCCATTCACATATTGTGCACTTTCTTTTCTCCTTTTTTTTCAATTTATGGCTTCCCTTACCTTGTTCTCCAATCTAAATCTTGAAATTCTTGTCCAAGTCTTTCCTCCCCATCCCTTTTCCAAATACTTTGGTAGTCCTTCCTTTGTTATTATCTTATATCATTTATTGTATTTCGATCCCTCAATCCTTCCCTATCTTCCAATAATGGACTTTCCTTATATTTTTCTCCTAATTCTTCAAAGTTTACTCCAATTCCCTCTCAATTTCTTCCATCTTCTTCAGGCATTCTTTCGCTAACTCCACCTCCTTCAGTTATTCTTTCGATAACTCCCCTCCCTTCCCTGCCCCTAGCTTTTCTCCAAATTGCCATGCCCTCTTCCTTGCTCTGATACTCAATTTATCCCTCTACGTTTCCTCTCTCACCATGTATCCAGGTGCCCTCCAATCTACACCTAACGTCCATCACACATATCGTTCTTATAATCTTTCCGTCACTTCCCTTTCCTCCCAACCCCAGATTTCTGCTCCATATTCTAAAATTGGCCACACGAGGGTATCAAACAACCACATTCTTCTTTTCCATTCTTTCTTGAATTTTCTTTTTTCTATACCCCATACCCGCTTCATTACCCCTGACCTCTTTTTATACTTCCTCTTATATGTGCTTTACAATCTTCATTCGCTTGCAAGGTGTATCCCAAATATTTGAACTCTTTTACTCCTTCTATCTTCACTCACTTCCATCTCCCAGTCCACACTTTTTTCTTCCCCCTCCTTTCCTGAACCTCATAATCTTTGTCTTTTCATTATTTAGTTTCAATTTCTTCTTATCTAAGTATTTCTCCTACCCTGTAATTAGACCCGACATTCCGTCTTTATCTTCTCCCGTAATTACTATATCATCTGCATATGCCAGTGCATATATTTTTACTTTCCGCATCTTAACACCTCTCCATTCTTTTCTTCTCATTGCTTCTTTCAAGTCTGAGATCAAGATATTGAATAAAAGTGGCCTCCGAGGATACCCTTGTCTTACTCCTCTCACTAACCAGGAACTATCACCTACTCGATCGGCTACTTGCATCCTGCTTTTTGTCTCACGAAAGATTTCTGAAACTCTCTCTATCAGGCCTGCCCTTATACCTTGTTTACCTTACCCTTTTCTATTTCTTCTCAGTCCAGAGAATCGAACGCCGCTTTTAGGTCCACGAACATAGCGATCAATCCTCCTTCCTCCTTTTTAATCCTTCTATTAACTATATAATTCACAAAGTATATGTTGTCCATCACCCCCATTCCTTTTCTGAACCTCGTCTGATTTAGTGGCACCATTTCTTTCTCCTCAACTTTTTTATTCAACCTCTCCGATAATACCGTTATATATACCTTGTAAAAGATTGGCATTAGCGTCACTTCCCTCTAATCCTTAACCTTCTCTCCCTGCCGTATCTTTGGCCAAACCTCTCCACTCCATACCCTATGGCACATCTTCCATGCCCATTCATTTAGTTCATTTTCCCCATAATCCTTTACTTCCATTCAGAATTTTATCTAGAGCTTTCCCCTGGAGCTTTACCCTCTCTCATTATTTCTAAAACATTGATTATTTCTTCTCCTGTTATGTCCTCTTCCTTCCCTCTTTTCCTTCCATCTCTTCTGCTCAATATCTCAATATTCCATCTCAATATCCTGGTTTATCCTCTTCCTTCTTCCTTTCTCTTTATTTACTACTTTCCAAATCTCTTCTTGTGTTCTAGCCTTCTCCGCCCTTTCTTCAAACCTCCTATTTTTCTTCTCTTTTTTCTTATCACACATCTCAGTCTATTCCTTCTACTTTCTTCTGTATTCATCTTCACTACTTTTTCTTCTTCTCCATCTCCTCAGTTTTTTTCTCACTTCCTATTTTTTCTCTTTACATCCATCATCCCATCTATTACCGTTAAATTTCCCACTAACTTCTTTCTTGCTTGTTCCCTCTAACACTTTTTTTATTTCTCCTATCAATATTTCCATTTTTTTATTTACATTTCCTTCTCCCATTTTCACATCCTTCTGCTCCTCTTCTAATTACCCTTTCCCTTCTACTGACCAATCCCCTCTTCCTGTTCTTACCTTTACTTTCTTCTTATCCGTCTCTTCAGTATTCTTATCACCTTCTTACGTTAGTGTTAATGGAAAGTAATCAGAATCTATACATTCTCCTTCCGCGGAGTACTTTTAGTTGAGATCTTCTCGAATCCTCTGGCGTTCCGTGCTTTCTTTCCTGAAATTCATAAAGTCCCTGATAATCCGTCGAAATCAATCAAAATGACGCGATTTCCTCCGGATATCCTTTTTTGTCTCCCAACATTCCCAAAAATTCTTTGTGAATAAAGGAATCGTTACTCAATGCCCGAAGTTTCTAAAAATCCGTTGAAATCCTTTGGTATCTTTCAAAATGTTTGAAGAGCTCTTCGTCTCCCTTGGGAAACCTCAAAGTCCTTTTTATTCAACGGAAATAGTCCTCAAATTCATAAAATCCTTGAAGATTCTTCAATATAATTTAGTATCCATTGGAATCCCTCAGAATGCCGAGATTTGTTTGGAATATTCTTTCATATCTGCAAAAATTCTTTAAAATCTTTCGCGATCCGTAGGAAACGTTTTTTAGTGCTAAAAGGTAATGAAAATCCATTGAAATCCTCCGGTATTTTTTGAAAGCTTTTAGAAATCTGAGATTTCTTCTGACATACTTCGAAATCTTCCAAAATATTCTCAAAGCGTAATTGATAATTTTCTCCATTTCTTGTGATCTTTTATTATCACTTGAAATCTGTGAAATCTCACGTAACCCTCCAGCATCGTTCCAAATATCCTGAAATTTTCGTAATCCCTCGACGTCTTTTGAAGTCTCATTAAATCCCAAAAAGCTTTGGAAATCTCATTTAATTCTATAAAATTTTTGTAATTCCTTGAAATACGTTGTTGTCTTTCGAAAAACATTCTAATCCGCCATAATTTCAAGAATCCTTCTTGAGAGAAGTTTTATGTCATGTTTCGGGAAATTTTTATATTTAATCAATACCATTAGCTGAGACTAATCAGGAAACATAGGAAGAAGCCGGCAAATGATGAAATAATATTGTGGAATTTTCTTCTAGAGATGCTTCGGTTCAGACTTACTAGAAAATTTTGATAAAAATAATGTTTGTATTATAAGGTCTCAATTTTCTGTATTTTTGTTTAGTAAGTTAGAAAAACGCTTGAAACAATAACTTTGTATTTTTTTCCAGATATCTATGCAGCCTATCATGAAGTATAGCAACTTGACAAAATTATCTCAAATTTCAACCAAGATTAGATTTTTTATTTCGTTCCTATACTGCCAAGATTATGGCGTCAAGCAACACATTAGGTTACGCTTTTGCTGTAAATAAGTACACTGTTCGAAATTCCTGTACAAATTTGCAGTTGCGTGTGATGAAGGTTTGTGCAGTTACCATTTTTCAGATTTTACTAAGCGAGAACGGAAATTTCATAAACGGCAACAGCATAAAGTTTGAGTTACCGTTCAAGAAAATTTTGTTACAATAAATCATGAATTTCCTATGCGCGTTTAAAAGAATGGTTATGAACAGGTTATGATAATTCTTCTCCGTATCTCCCACAGTTTGAATGAAAAATGAAATTTTGGAATTACGAGTATTTTTTGTTACAATACGATCAGGTTTTTGAAAGTTGGAATCTGCAGAGATTTGATTTTGGTTTCTACCCGAATCTCAAATTTCTTAATTTTCTTAATTTTCTTCTATACTGACGACAACGACAACGACAACATCGGCAACAACGACAGTCAGGCAAATACCATCGTGAAACCTGTTCCTTCAGCTAAGAAAAAGATAGGGAAAAGTTGTTCACCGAAAATACAGGTTGAAATTTGTAATTGAGAATTTCTTCAATAGGATACGTAGTTTTTATTTCAATCGTAAAAAACAAAATAGAAAATGAGAAAATTGAATTTTTGCAAAAATCACGCGAGGTGCCAAAAAAAATTGATAAGCGAAAATTGTTCACCCAAAAAAAATCTAAGAATAAGTCATTAATCATGTTTTGATGAAATGCGTTGTTATTTTATTCGTGAAGAATAAATGAAAAATACTGAAATAGGATTTTTCGAAAAACAACACACTCCATGAAGAAAATGATTGGACGAAGTTCTTTACCCAAAAATGAGCTACAAATTTGTTAAGAATAATTTGTTTGATAGGACGCGTAGTTTTTGCTCTAACCGTGAAAATACTATTTGAAATTGAGAAAAAAATTTCTTTAAAGAACAACATAAAAGACAAACAAAAAGTAAAAAAAAGTGTTGTTCATCCATAAAAGATTTATTTTATCCTAAGATTTATTTGATTTAAAATTTAGGAGGAATGGAAAATACTTACATATCTCACAACGAACCTATTGAAGTCCCTATAGGACATTGACAATATGAATTGTATGCGTCAGTTATTCTTGTGATAAGTCTCGAGTTCATAGGCGTGCCTTCCTACCCTCCATAGGATGTTCGAAATGGCTGGAGAGGAATTTTCTGTTTGGTATGAAAATTGAAAAATTTGTTAGAAATTTTGCTTACTTATTGATTCAAACATCTTCTTTGGTCGGAAATTGAACATTTTCTCTAGGATTCCTCTTCTTTCTTAAAGATTAACCTATTCTACTGAAAATAGAATTCTTAAAACTAGTTTTTATGAAAATGCATCCTTTTTGTTTGACGATTCAATTGCCTTGTTAAAAATTTGTCTGTTTGGTTTCAAAGTTAAACTATTTGGGTGAAAAATGCACGAAAATTCGCTTAGTTGGAAATCCCTCTCTTGGGTTTGAAAATTCATATTTTATTGTAAAAAATTCAGCTGTTTGAATGAAAACATATCTCCTCTTATTGAAAACTTAATAATTCTGTTGGAAATCAAACAGTTTTGGTGAAAATTCATCTTTGTGGCTCCGAAATGCAACTGTTTGGTTATAAATTATTCTGTTTGAGTTAAGGCTTTAATTGTTTGTTCGAAATTCCGGTTTTTTGGTCCAGTTCAACTATTTTCCATTCTAAATATATATATATATCTTTTTTGGTTAAGGTATCAACTATTACCTCTTTATGCGAATTCGTCTTCTTGAATTGGAAATTGAACGACTTGGTTGGGAGACCATTTTTCTAGTAGAAAATTCAGCTATCCAGATAAAAATTGATCTATTTTTTTTTAAATACAACATTGTTACATAAACATCAGGAATCAGGAGCATTTCAGATTGGATTCAATATAATACCCAAATTTTTTTAAATGATTTTTTTTCCTATCTTCCTAGAATATCTCTTTTTTTCCTGCTTTACAGGATTTTGGCTTGTGCAGAATTACCAAATAAATAGTTAAGGGAATAATTGAAATTGGCATCATCAAAAAAATTTTTGAGAATGTCTTGATTTCTAATATCTTAAATATATCTGTTTACGATTTTTAGGGAATTATTCGAAATTTTGTACAATGGGGGAAAATTGGACCAAGATTCTCGATTCTAGGTGCTCTGGGAGATTTTTTTAATTTAAGGAGAAAAAAAGGGGAAAAGAGATAAGGTGAAAAAAGGGACGGACTGGGATCCTTTTTTTTCAAAAGTTGAAAAAAGTATTGCTAGAACAGAAGGTTCCTCAAGAAAAAAAGTTAGTCAAACAAGAAATTCGAAGGCCGTTAAAATCACAGAAATGACAAATCTACTTCTTATAATAACATGCAGTAAAGCCAACTTTCTAAACCAAAGATACATGTCCCCTGATTTGAATGTAACAATGTGTGAAAGAATGGGTTTCTTTTGAATTTTTATCAGGCATTTATCAATATCCCCGCAACACGGAGGTGAAAAATCGCTTTGTCCAAAAAATCAATTAACTTTCAAGTAATAAAAGTTTCTCGAATTTTCAGAATATTATATAATTTGATCTGAATTATATAAACCTACAGTCCCGAATCGAAATATATAAATTAATATAAAAAAAGATAATAATTAACGAAAGAGAATTCACAATCACCAAATTACAGTTTTCTGCGTTTTGCCCTTCAGTTTTAGGAGGTCTATAATTGAAGATGTTAACGTCATGAAACACGAAAGAAATGGGCTTGGATGACGAGTTTGTTCACTTTTTCACATTTTTCTAAGCTGAAGAGATGAAACACAATTCACCGTCTTACCGTTTATAACTTTCGCGTACAAACGACTTATATACTGAGTTTCCTAACGTGGAGATAGCATATCGTATGCACAGAAAAAATATGTCCCGTAAAGAGTGTAGAATTAGTCCAGGAGTCTTGGACGGGTACCAAAATATTGAAGATCTGGAAAGAATTTTGATGAAAAATTTCAAACTTTCCAATAATAAATGCAAACAAGTCTTGTTATTCTCAATGAAAGTAAAGAAAAAATAGTTTTATATTTACTATACAAAGTTTGAATGAAAAGCCGAACCCAGTTCACAAATTCACAATTTTGAATTAGAACAAATCTACCTGGAAATTATAAAAAGAATCGAATTAAATCCCTTACCATGACTCAGTACAATTTTTCATGAGCTAATTATGTTTATTTTCAAGGATTGTTGAAAGAATTGCTCTTTGAATTAAAGGAAAAAATATCCATTCACAAATCTCAAAACAAATTACTCACAGTACAAGCCAATTAAAGTCCAGAAACGTTTATTATTCTGTAAATTATTAGGAGTAAAAAAGAAGATAAAAATGAATGCGATATCTTCATTCGTAACAATCGAGATAGTTTTTTGTCTCCGAATGAACTAAATAAAAATAGATGTTTCAACAAAAGAGTTAAATTTTCAAACCGAAAGGTGAATTCTTAAAAATATGAATATTTAACAAAGTAGTTTAGCTCATACCCCATTCTTCGAGAAGCAAGAAAATTGATTATAAATATTCTTTTCAATCTCATGCGGCACATGCAGACTCACAAAAAATACATTTTGAGACTTTTTATAAAAAGTCTGAATGTGACGCATAATTTTGAGGCCAAAGCGGAGGTAAAAAAACTACGAAAGAATTGGGAGGAGTGGGAAAAAGAAAAAGAGAAAGTATGGAAGAAACTGGAAGGTGTAGAGAATCAACTGAAAGAAAATGATGAACGTAGGAAAATAGAAATGGTAGCAATAGGAGAGAGGTTGAGCAAATTAGAAGAAAGGGCTGAGCAGGGTATAAAGGAAGATACGCAGGACGCACAGAATGAGGAAAAATTTGTGAATAGGAGATTGACACAAATTGGAAGACAGATGGAAGTAGAAAGAGAAGGAGAAAGAGGAGAAGCAAGAACGTTGTGATCAAGGGGATGGAAATAAAAAGCAGAACAGGAGAGGAAGAGGTAAGGAAAATGACAAGTGGCATAGGAGCAAAAGTAAGTGTAAAAGGGGTAAGGGAATATGGAGAATTGAGGAAGGGAGGAGAGGCGTGTGTTTGGTGACACTCGGAAGTATGGAGGACAGATTCGAGATAATGGGGAAAAAGAGATTGTTGAAAGGGAGAACAGAGAGAGTCGAAGAAGATATGACGTGGCAGGAGAGGAGAAGAAAATGGATAATAGGACAGAGTGCATGGGA
>WSXT02002366.1:0-15060 GCA_011762715.2 Neuroterus valhalla
TTCCCCTGGGTGTCTTTCTGAAGATTTTCCCCCCTCGCCCCCATAAAAAAAAAAAAAAAAAAAAAAAAAAAACCTGAAACCTCAGTTTCAGGCCAGTCCTGAAGATGCGAGCTACAACGTTCGCGGAACGTCGACAATGTTTCCTTAAATGTTCAGTTTTTGTCTGGGCCCTTCGATTCTTGAGAGTATCTATTTGAAATGAATTTTTCAAGGTCTTATTTTTCGGCCGAATAGTTGAATATTTTTGTCTGCTTTTTTGTATACGTATTCAATCACCGAAATTCTAACCAGCTACTCGGCCGCGAATCGCACATTCGGTCGTATTTCACATGTATTGCAGTAGTGATGCGCCGATCAACCTCGGAGTACAAATTTAGGAAGTCACTTCTGTAAACCAGAGGATTTTGATATTTTCTAAGCAGGAATATTTGGCTTTTGAGTGAGGAATAGGTTTAAGGGTACAGCGCAATAGGGATTAGTTTGATAACCTCAGTGCTATGGGGCTTGAATGCCCCTACCATTGAAAATAACCATACTATCTTGAAAACAATAATGATAAACTCGGAATCTGTTCGCAAAAATGAAAATAGCGGTTTTCTAGGTGCACTAAGGAATTTCACCTTTACAATGTAATTCAATTGAGAACATATTATGCTAATTTTTCTCCTAGTCTTTTTCAATTCTAATTTGGAAAATCGAATTCTCTCCACATTCAGGATTGAACGGTGCTCATATAAAAATGTCTTTCAAATAACACTAGGCTTCTGGGTCGAATAGGTTTGTTTGGAATCAACGCGAAATTGGTCAAGTTTGTTCAATATGTATTCATCCACAGTGCCGAAATCCATTTAAATCAAAGCCCAAGATGTTTGGATTTGCCAGATATATGATTTTCGGCCTGCTGCGCAGTATTTTTGACAGTTTTTTACTAATACGTAATAAAAATATCAATTTCCTCCAAAAATGTTTTGAACAAAAGAGTATATTTTTGGAATAAGAAAATGACTGATATTAAATAAAATACAACAATATGTTGCGAAGAGAATTCTACTACTGCTTTTTGAAATTCATAAATACCTTTAATCGGCATTCATATTGATTTTGCATCAATACCAATACTTTTCAGAAATACGATATGAATTGCTTTACCACATTGTTCTGGCCATATGCCAAGACCATTGACACCCAAATGAGTCGAACACTACGATATATTTTTAAAAATTACATGAATCTTTGAGGTTGTCCTGGGGCGAGAGCCAACTGATGAAAAATTGATAAAAACTGATATAGGTGCATTTTATGATACCTTAGGCCACCTTATTAAATTCTAAAACAATCTGGTCGCTGAGTGTCGAGTTATAAGTTTTCAAAGTTGAGTAGAAATACATGGGCCCTTGTGGCTCCAAAAAAATTATTCATAGTAAATAGATCGACGTAAAAATGAAGTATATTGTGATGTATGACTTCAAAATATAGTACGCGAAGTTTCAGAATGATTTTGTCCACAGGGGAAAAGTTGTACGAGATTAAATTGACGGATTCACGAAATTTGAAACTTGTACTGAGGAACCATGGCAACGTCTTCCACGTCGCTCGCTTGCTGCTGTTTCCATACAAGCATCGGCTCTGAGTCAGAACAATGCACTAAGCATAAGAGCAAGAGACAATGAAAGCGACGTTGCCAAGAATAATGCGTGTTATTTTTGATAATTTAAGAATGATTTTAAAGCATTATTCCCTTTTATATAGTCCGCAAATAGGCTTTATGAATTTAGAACGCAATATCTATATAGGGGATAGGGCACAGTTATACCACAATGAAAACACCTAATCTCGCTCCAGTACAATCTTAATGTCTCGGTTACTTCTGTACTATAGAAATATATTTACAATCCTTTAAGAAGTTTCTTAAAAATGCAATCCACTTGACTGGTTGCAAAAAAAGAGCTTGTTTTTCAACCACACAAATTGGCTGCAAAAATACATTGAAAATTTTCTGTCTATACGTTTTTTGCCATTTTTCGGCGAAAATATTGATTGTAAAGAAAGATAAGACGGATAAAAAATTTTTTTTTAACAACAACATGCAACTTTTGTTCAGAAGATTTTTTGAAAAAATTAATATTCTTATTACAAATAATTTTTTTTTTTAACTCTGAAACAAGCCGCGCAGCAGGTTAAGAGTCGTATATCTAGCGAGTTGTAACAGCTAGGATTTTAATTTAAACGGATTTTGGAACTTTGGATGAAAACAAAACAAGCCGTCTCTAAAAATGCTTCTGATCAATGAAATTATGTTCCATTTATGAATATGTTCAAATGACAAGGAATATACAACGAATAAAACGGTTTTATTTTTGTAATAAGTTGGGTCCAACATACCAGGTGGAAGTCTGAGTCCATGTCGGGGTGGTGGAGGTGGTGGCATTCTGAGATGTATTGGTGGCGGTAGAGGGCGGAATAGAAGAGGAGGTGGAGAAAGACCCAAGAGCGGCATTGCAGTTTGCTGTTGTTGCTGATCCATTGAAGGTTGTTTTGCTCCAGAAGGGACATCAGCCGCTACTACTAAACCAGAAGATTCCGAATCATCACCTGTCTCTTTAAGAGTAGCGCCTTTACCACCCAATTTCTCCGAATCTTCCGAATCAGATTTCAGCAAAGATAAACGTATATTTAAGTCTTGTGCTCGTTCGGTTTCACGCTTCTTGTGAACAACCTCCATTTCTCTCATGAACTGATCAATATCTTGTCCCGCCATTGCCAACATTTTCTGCTGAAGACTGGTTGGCTGCTTAACTTTACCCATTTCTCTCTCTTTCTCTTTCCCTGATTCTTTCTGATCTTTATCGTAATCATTCTTCAGTATATTGCTTTTATCGTCTGCAAATCGTATTGTTCTCGATTTAGGGTTCTGATTCATTGCCGTCTCTTTGATGATCTACAATCATAAATTGAATACGATACAATAAGGTTGTTCAAAATGGAGTGGAGTTTGGATTTTGGCACAATACCCGCCAGTTATGTTTTTATTGAAAATACATAGGGAAAACCCTATGTTTTGCAAATATATGACTGAAAGTCGTAATTTCCATCGAAACAAGTAAAAACTGCATGTAAGACTTGAACCCACTTGCACAAATATGACGCACGCATTTATTTTATTTTATTTTTTTTCATTTTTAACGGCTGTGCCCCGAAAGCCTCAATTTAATCGAGGATCAAGTACTACGCAGTATATATGTCGTAATTTTTACTTACAGTCCAAAACCTATAACTTCCTAACTCCCAGACTGTAGGTAAAGAAAGTTTTGACAATTGCCGACTTATTTCTCTCGGATGCCCCTCTATTACCACAATATTCAGTGCGCGCACTCCGGCTTCGCAACAGCACACGTAGTGGAAAAACCACAATCAGTGTGCGCGCCGTGTGTGTGATTACGTGTTAAGAGAAGTATACGCATATCAGATGGCAACTTTTCGGAGTGGGACTGTGTAGCATTTTCATCTCAATGAGCACTTTTTTTGTGTGAAAATTGCGTTTCGCGTATTTCATCAAATCTCCAATTTTCAAGACCCCCTGCATCCGAAACAACAGACAAAAATTTCTTCACCACGAGAAGATCTGCAAACTTTTGTAACAGACTTTTTTTTGAAAGGGCGCCTAGCTTTCTTTCTAATTGGGAAGAATGTTACTTGAAAGAAATTCCATTTCCCGGCTACACGACACGAGATAAGAAGAAAATGTTGAGGGTCAAAACTGATTATCTTGAAAAAATATCAAATGTTCTTAAGACTATCATTTACGATTTGCATAGTTTCCGTTTAAATCGGGGAAAATTAAATTGAAAATAGAAGATTCCGTTACATATGTAAACCCCGAAAAGGGCATACATGGAGTGGAAAATCTAATCTAATCTAAAAGATTCCGTTATACAGAAAACTGCACGAGATACGAATTAAATGTTAAGGAGAAAAATTATTCATCTCAAGAAGATATACGAATTTCCTTCAGAAATACAAAAGAAAGTTTGTACTCGTTGAAAAGCGACACAAAATACGGTGAAATATTTAACGAGACTTTTTTTCACCGTAAACTAAAGTCCTGTTTACAATCATCGCTTTCAACATAAAAGAAATTCAGGGAGCCGGCTAGAACATATGTAAATGATTCGACTTTTGATTCTCAAAGGTCTATGCACAAAAGTGGGAGAAGAGCAAGGACTGACCGCGTAGCGCAAGATAATAAATTATCAAGCAGGAGATCCATGCGCTTCCAGAGAATTTTACAGGAGGAGCAAAGAAGAAGCAGGCTACGCCAGGAGACGTGTAACATTGCTCAAAACCAATACAGATAAAAAATTTTTGTTCGTGAAATCGAAAGCGTATCTTGTAAAATTTTCCAGCAAAACCCGAAAATCTTTTATTTCCCGACCAAGATCCCTTTTGTCGTGACACGTCACATGCTTAAATTTCATGTCTGTTCCATGACACGTGGCATTCAATTTTTATTATGCGGATTATCGGTTTTGAAATTTTTATTTCTGAACTCATATTCAGATGATGATGATGATGATGATCGCAGTGTGTTCTACGAAAATTTTTTACACGAAAACAGGGAGGTCGAAAATAGAGGGAAAAGTTCAAGGCATTATCAGGTGCATTCATCAAATCAATCACGTGTCTTCACGCAATTCGATGGGTTTACGCCGCTTGGGAAAACGTTCCTGAAACAACTATTTTGAAATGTTTCAAACGATCAGGATTCGATAAATTGCTAAACTCATTGAATTGAAAAAACGACAATCCTTCAGTTGATGTTTAGGAAACTCTTCCGACTCACATTCGACAATAAAACAAATTTAGCAGTTCACGGGAGTCAATTTGACTTGATAGAAGATATTTCAAGATCTGTTTTACCACTATGAACCTGTCTCTGTAAAATTTGGAACAGCTCTCAATCTTATCCGTGGACTTGAAAAACTAGCCTCAGGTATACAGCCTTTATGGATGCCTTATATTTGTAGGATGGGACAGTTTATAATTCACTATACTAACGTTATTTCAGTATTTATTTTTTGTTTCAATTTCACTGATGATTTTGTATATACCCCCACTCCTCTACTCTGTATGTTGTACTTAGTTATTTCCTAAAAAATATTACACAAAAAGTTGCTCTAGTGACTTCTCCTGGCTTGCCGGTCATAAGAATATTCACTAAAATATGAATAAATACAATTTTCCCATTTCATAAATAATCTGAGGGTGTAAATTAACAGGAAGAGCTTGTTTTTAGAAACACTTTTCCCATAAGGATCTAAACATTCTAAACAAATTATCAATATCTTACGCTTCTTATTTACCTGATATATGGTACAGTTTTTATTCTGCATAATTCTTCGGGAGTAATATATTCCAGATCATGGTTAGCTTTTTGTGCAATGAAGGAATTTTTTGACCATTTTTCTGTTCCAAGCTCCCATACTTTGTTTGCTTTTCTAGCTACAAATGCAATTATCGGATGTTCTAAAACATAACTTTCTGATTTTCTTCCTATAAATCATTTGATAATTATTTTTGACCGATCTCCGACCCATTTCGAAAATGGCTACCAATTTTTCCAATTTGAAAGATCACCATACAGACGGGAATGGATTTTTTTAGCCACAGTTCACTTTAATAGTCTTGTCAAAGCATCTTCGGCATCGTTAAGCATTTTACCCAGATACAGCATGTATAGAGAGCGGTACACTTATCCAACGCCATCTTTTGATGGGGCAAGATTTTCACAACCTTTGAATACCAAATCAAATGTTAGAATGACAGTTACACCCAATGTGTCAAAAAATCACATGAACGAGGTAAGAATAAGATCGAGGCCAAGTAACCAGAAATAGCAAGGGGTTACAAATACTTATTTGTAAAATTACGAATCACAAGTACATACTGACCATACGAATGGTCACGGTATCACTTCTCTTGTATGGGCCCGATGGACATTTCATATCATAAATATTTCGCGCCCCCCACTTCTCCCCCCGGTGAGAAGGTAAACCGACTAGGGGGAAAAAATCATAGCGCGTAGACAGTATCTATAAGAAGCTGGAGTAAATTATTTATCCTACAGGATGGGGTAATATCCGTTTTACCCACGTCCGATCCTACTAGAAAAACAATTGGATACAGCCTACACTACTACCGCCTGAAGATAATTTGCTTTCAAAATACGCTTATAGACTCAGAAACTAAGTTGATCGGAGCCTACTTCCAGAAGAAAGGGGAGGTACCAAGTGCCGCAGAAGTAAGAAATGAACCTCCATCCGATACTGGCATTGGAAGTCTGGAAAAGGAATAAATCTTTGGGAAACCGTTTCAAAAATGATAGGGAAAAAGAGAAGAACACGAATTTTAACAGTTGACTGGAATAGTGATTAACCTATAAAAACAACTTGCAGAAATTGAATCGGCAAGTCAGTGAAATTACAGTCAGGGCTCTCAGAGGAATAATTCTGGATCCGCGGATGACAAACCAGAAAGGAAAACTAAGGGGAAATCACAGATAAACAAAGGTACAAAAGTTTCGAATATAGAAACTGTCAAAACTTAGGCAACCGTTATTTTAAAGATTCGGAAAAGAGTCGTAAGTACTCTAACGGACGCAATGAGGAGGGGAGGGGGGGAGTTATCAAAAGAGAATCTCCTGAATATCAAGTGAAGGGAAATGAACTAGGGAGGAAAGGTTAGAGCTCCTAGTTCCTTTCACTTTAGATAAGGAAGCCCAATTAACCCCTGGTAACGAAGGATAGGAGGATGCAGTTTTGGAGACGAAGAACAAGATGAGAGCTATTTCGGAAATTTGTGATACTCAAGGGTAAATCCGAACGGACAAAGAGGGATTAAAGATGACTTTAGGACAACAGAAAAGGTTTTTGAAGTTGCAAGAGAAATACTGACGTGTAAAGATCGAGACCGAGAATGATGCCATGGGGGTTTTCGCAGAAAACAGGGTCGGTACACATATGATTGATACACTAATCGATAGAGGGTCCTTGCAACTATTTTTGACAGAACCTCTAGCAAAACTTCAAATGGCGTAAAATGAGTAAGAAATTAAGAATGCTTGGATATGTATGATGAGAATAGCTGATTGGGCTAATTTTCATATTCTAGGTCAGATTTATCTTAGGGTAGAATTGGATAACGTCTGGCATGAATGAGCTTCCGTATAACCATGAATTTATCACCACATTGTATTTTGGGGTAGGATATATTGTCCATTATGGTACGGGCGAGGAAATAATTATGAGCGAGCATAAGATAAGACAGCAAGAGACCTGTTGTGGGTTGTTAGAAATGTCTTGTGTCTAAGATGGAAAACTGCACAAATTTTTGACCAACACCATTCTGTTCAGAGCTCCCGAATATGCCATGAAATACCTCACCAAATATGAACTTAATTTTCAGGGACATTTCCCAATGGAGCAGAGACACTATGAAGTTTCTCCCGTTGAAATCGGAACAATGTATGAAGAGGTGGGTCGACTGTTATCTTAGGATTTCATAGGGCGCACAGTGGGGCGAAAACCCGA
Organism: Neuroterus valhalla; assembly: GCA_011762715.2. Lineage (NCBI taxonomy): Eukaryota > Metazoa > Arthropoda > Insecta > Hymenoptera > Cynipidae > Neuroterus > Neuroterus valhalla. The sequence continues at coordinate 7,587 of WSXT02002366.1, forward strand.
AATCGTGGCAGAAAACTGAAAAATTGAAATGTCACAAACAGTTATTACAAGGTTCAGGATATGTATGTTTGAGGAGTCCGAATTCGCAGGTAAGAGCGCCCAAACATTTTCACCTGCATGTATACTCAGTTCTAAAGTGGGCGCTCGACAGGAAGAAGGTCATAGGCTGCAAGGCCGAGAAACAGTATTGTGTTTAGAGGCCTGCAATAAGTGTCAGAGTTAAGGAAATTGAAATCTTTGAAATAAGGTCTTCAGGTGCAAGTAAGTGGATCATTTAAGACTTTGTGAATTATTGTATTCATTAAATCTACGTAAATTATTGTTTGATATTCTTTACAAAAAAATCCGGAAAATCGTATTAGTGAATTCTCCAAAAAAATATAAGAGTTTATGAATCCATCACAATTCAGTCATGAAATTCGTCTCAGTTGTTAGCCTGCATGTATATGTAATAATATAAACAAGATCAAGCTGCAGCAGTATGCAGGTGTTCATTTCGTGATTGTTTAAACAAAATGATTATTCTATCAAAAGTAAAAAATTAACATTTTCGCATCGAACAAATTTTTTCCATACATTTAACGGAGAGGATACGGAATGATGTCGAGGGGAAAGGCATATTGCCGGAGACTCAGGTCGGATTCGGCGCGGTTGGGAGTACAATAGACAATATTCATATTTTGCAGCACGCAGTGGATAGAGAAATAGTATGAAGAGACGAAAGATAGGGTAAGAGGAGGGGACGCGGTTTTGGAAGGTTTCTGGATGGATGGGAGGTTGAGGCAAGGGTGTCCGCTTAGCCCAACGCCTTTCGCGATCTTAATCGCCTAGAGGAAGTAGTTGGTGGAGTGAGGATAGGAGAGGTTCAAATTTGTTCACTTGCATATGCAGATGACAGTGTTGCTGTCAAAAAAGTTATGGTGTTCAGGAGAGGAGAGGGATAAGAGAGGGGAGTAGAAATGGAAGGGGACGCCGGTGCAGGAGGTGAAAGAGTTTGTGTACCTAAGTTTCCTATTACGGGGGAATATAGGGGTGAATGGTCGTATAAAGGAGAGGGTAAGGAGGCCAAATGTTCTGATGAAGCAGGTGCGGGGACTAGGAAATAGGTTGTTTCCAGATGACTTTGAAAGGAGAATGAAGCTGTTTGACTCCCTTGTGATGAGCATGCTACTGTAGCCGGGCGTGTAAGTATGAGGAGCCATTCCTGGAAGATAGAGGAAGTAGGCTGGTGAGGGAGTGTTGATGGGAGAAGAAGACCAGGAGAGGAGAGGAAAAGATACAGGATTAGAGAGGAAGGTATTTCCGAAAGAATGGTCTGCATGAGGATGAAGTGAGAAGTCACGAGGAGGGAAGAAAGGTGTATGAGATGGTCAAGAGGAAGGGTATGGAGAGATAGAAGGCAGAGGGAGAGGAAAGGATAAGAGAGTCAAGGTATAATGAGAAATATGAGTGAATTATGCGAATGAAGAGCGCGCGATATTTGTATGAGAAAGGATAGAAAGGAAGCTAGGAGATAATAGTGACAATGAGATGTGGAAGCATAGAGGGCGCTGATTGGTTCTGGCTTCCGCATGGGAAGAGAATGTGCGAATTGTGTGGAAAAGGGTACGCAAAGGTGAAGGGTGGTTGAATAATGCGAGGAGGTGGATAGGAGTGGAATTCGCATTGAAATAATACTGCATGAAAAAAGGGAGAAAGGCCGATTGCATGGGCGAAGGGGATGCTGGTTGAGATGGGGAGGAAGAGAAGGAAGAAGGAGGGATGAAGATAGATAAATGTAAACAATATAAATAGTAGATAAGAAATAGCAAATGAGGCATAGTAGATAAGGAATAGGTAGGAACCGCGGAGGGCGAGTTTGGCAATGCGAGAATGGCGAAATGTAGGATAATGCGTGCTAGGCGAAGCGAGGAAGGCAAGGCAATGAGAGCGAACGAGCGAGCGGTCGTAGTTATAAGGTATGGATGGATGATATTGTATAAAGTGTGGACGGACGCTAGAGTAAGTATTTGGTGTAAAAATTTTCGTAAAACATGGTGGTGTAGGCAAGTCAATTTTTTAAGGCCAACAGGCCTGGAAAGAGGACTGGAATTTCTACGTCTAAATCGCAGATTGACTGCGGAACTCAAGTAAAGTGGGTGGTTTCCTTTACTTATCTTTTTCTTCAACTGTATTTTTGAAGTGGTGTGACCGACTGGCGTCGTTGACGATATTATCTTATTCTTGTTTCAGAGCGGTTGTTCTCATTCAAATTCAGTGTTTTCGGCTCGATAATCAGTAAATAAATAATCTGTATTCTACCTTTCCTTTATTTGGAGAGGTAAACTTAATTACGGAAAAGGAAATTTTTTACTGTTGGAAAAATCCAATAAATGTTATTGTTTCTGAAACTTTCGGATATTTGGTAAATTCGATCAATGAAAATTTCCATCTAAGTCCTGAAAAATTTGAAAGGAAAATTTCCCGTATGAACACCTAGACGTATCAATTTTCAATTTTAACTAATTGGTTCATGTCATTCAGAAATAAAAACATTTGACTGTAGAAATAAAAAATTAATGTAGACGTCACATTTGAGGTAGTGCTCTTAGGACGCTAATATAGTTTGCACTCATTTCATTGTTAGTAGAGCTTGCCGGTGTTTTATTTGTAAGAAAGTTGTGGTTTTACAGACTTTGTAATAACGGTATATGACACTTTCTTTGAAAGTCCTGACAAAAAGACAAGTCTTTGAACGCATGCTTTTATTCGCAAACTATTGACTGAAGCTCGATAAGACTGAAAACGGTAATGCGATGTACCGTTGATAAGGCATACTAAACAGTAATATATGCCATTATCATACGCGGATTAAAGAAAGAAGAAGTACAATAGTATTCCGATATGCATTCCAGATAACCTCGTGAATTTTACTTATTTTAGTTCATTTATTTTTATTAATGATCTTTTAATATCGTTTGATTTTCATCAACATACAGGCAGACTCTTGTCGAGCATGTGGCCGTGTTATAGCTCACCGGCAAGCAACCAATCAAACAATCGCAAAAGTTCACCAGTGCTGATCGTAGGCAAGGTCCCTAGGATAAATGATAATTCGAATACCGAATTCAGAAATTTCAGTTTTTCAGGGTTCTGACATTCTTCCAGATATTTCTAGATTTCCTGATAACTTTTGAAAACAGACGCGGTTTTAGTACTCAAAAAAATCATTTTTTCTAGATTGAGGACTAAGTTCACGTCCTCCTCTCGCTTTTGTAAGGGCAGGGTTTCAATAAAATTTGGAGGTATCACAGATCAAATTATACATTTGGAGAATATAAAATTTTTATACTACAAGGTTCGAGCTTTACCCTCGAAATTGAATGGCTTTATTCGATTCGATGAATACTCAAGTTGAATAATAATTTTCGATGAATACTTAAGGTTAATATTAATTTAGTTCTAAGCCAGTTGTCCCCACAATGCCCAGTTGCAGCCTGACCCAGATTTACCTGGCGATCCGGTTTTTTTTTTGTTTATCAGAGAAGCGAATCGCTTTTGCCCCTTTTTACTGGCACCGGGCATTTGTGTATGTTTAAGTAGGCTCACTCCAAAGAGTGCATGCCATCTACTTCGCACGGAGCCTCCATTGCTTGGGATTTATAGTTCACCCACCTTCAAGGGATAAGTCACGTGCAGCTCCAACTAGTTTTGTCGGGCTCACGACAGGAAATTTCTCAGGGTCAATGACCGGCCAAACAAAGGCTCGTCATACTATTCTATTTATTAAAATACCTGCTGAGGACCTCTGTTTAACCTTTCAATTTCCGATTAGAATTCGATAACCTAATGGGCCAGAGATTTTTTGTCTTCAAACCTCCGTTGAAAGACGAAGGTTTGAAGGGTTCGTTCCACGGTGAACCGGCGAAATACAGTTCTTCGCGCGCGTGTGCAGTCATACCTGGGGTACAGAGCTTGCTGCCGTAGAAATAAATTCTCAATATTCCCGCCAAAAAGTAGAATTTCTTGGTTTAACATCCCCATGATTCCGGCCTATTTTCATGCCTATGGAGTGGGGCCAGTAACTCTCTTTTCGAGCATTATGTATAACACATACGTTCTACCACCTAGGAAGCTGAAAAATGACGCCATCGGAAGAATATGGCTCACATTCATATAGGTGTATGAATATTGAGTAAGTGACTGCTATGTATTTTCGAAGGTCAATACCTAGTAAACGTAAAACTGATAAGCGTCAGCCTAGTTATTTTTCGAGACCATTGCAAAATTGAAAGCTATTCGGTTTCGGGTTCGAGAAATAAACCAAACCAAGGTATTTTTCTTCACGTTATTCTTTTAAACCTGTATTGTTCGCACTAGTATACAGTCTACTAAACATTCCTTGAAAATCATGCAGTGAATGAATTTTCCGAAATTACCATCTTCAATTTGTAAGAGAGCAATTTTTTAAGGTTCGTCCCTAAATATAGTGAAAAGCCAAGCGGACATAATACAGCTTTGCCTAATATGTTGAGAAATATGTTGATTCTAATAAAACACTGAAAAAACCACACATTTGAAACTGGGGAGGGGAGGGGGCTAGATCTCTGCATTGCAATAGTACATTACGATACATGTGACTTAAGTGGCACATTTTGGCATGGCGTGTAGGTAGCGCCCGAGCGGAGCGAGGGTGATAATCACGCCGTGCCAAAATAGGCCACTTAAGTCCTAAGTATCGTACAACATTTTATAGCACTGACTAACTTAAATTCGCACTTACGGTTCGTCTATCCATGACTTGAAATAGGTTAGTACAGCACCGTGAAGTTAGGGCCCGAGCGTCAGCGAGGGTCATAAGCACGGTGCCGTAATAACCTGTTTAAGTCACAGATAGGCGTTACTTAAGTGCGAATTAAAGTCACACAGTGCTATAAAAAAACATAGGAGTTGTTAGAAAATGATGGTAGGCTTTGTTTTCGGTTTTGACTGGTCCATTTATAAGTAAAAACGTTTTACGAACTACGTTTCACCCTCCTCACGTAGGGCCTCATCAGGTATCAATAATATCAATAGTGTGAATCCAAGTGATAAAATTCATTATTTATCATTCGAAGAACAATCATCAATGAATCATTTGTAGTTTTTTATATATCCTTAGTGATAGAAGATATAAGAGTTGTTGTCAAATTATTTGCCAAAACTATTGATAAACGTTATCAAAACCTCTAGAACCATCAAGACACACGCAAACACATACACTCACGCGCGCGAAAGTAGTACTTGAATTTAAAATCTTACCCTGTCAACATATTCTTCATCCTCACTGTTGAGATCCACAGGTGGATAGGGTGGAACACCTGGTGGATCTTTATTAGGAGCTAAAGTAGGAATAACGGAGGATACGGCGTAAGCACTAGTTTTTTTCAAAATACTGGGAGGTATTGGAATATTCAATAATGGATGATGATGATTGTGGTGATGATGGGCAATAAGGTGAGAATGAGGAGCATATATGTGTGCAGCTGCTGGTTCAGGCATGTCTGGTAACGGAATTTGGGACGTCAAAGAACCTGAAAATATTAAAGAGCATCTATTAAATAAATAATTTTTGAGATCATGTTCATTTTCTTATCTGGTAGATGTCAATTACTGCGATAAACATATATATATATATATATATGCATAAGCACACACACAAATAATGGGTTGGTTGAATTACAACAGCCGGATTCTCCCGGGAACAACTGTCATTCAGGGAAATTACACAATCTTCCAGTAGAAACACGGTAAACTAAACCTATGGCTACGTTAAGAATAACTTGGTTGTAATTGGTTCTGTTATTGGTTGCTTGGCTGTGGAGATTGGAAAGTCCACGTCCGCTTTTACGGCATGCGATCCATAAGCGCGAAACAGACGACTTAACCCTCTACCGCCCACAGTAACATATATGTAACACTTGGCAGCCTTGAAGTTTTTGAAGTATAACTTTGAGACGAATGGCATTCTTTTATTGCACCGATTTACATCTTAGTCAGGAGGTTTGTCGGTATAACCTTGCACACTGTATAGCACTGTACCTGAGTAATAACATGCTTAAAAATTTTTTTAATCAGAAAACAAATTTTTCAAGGGCGGTAGAGGGTTAATGATTTGCAGTGATGTCGACGGCTTTCAGCCCGTTCTCTGTTCATGGAACCACCCCAAACGAATAGAGTAGAACCAGGATAGCTCGCATGGTAATCGCAGATATCTTGTTCAACTTACATCAAGCGTCTTACGGTGAATATGATAGCACATTCAGGGTACATAGTACCCTCGGTACAGGGCCCCTCTATCAGCAACCTGAGGACGAGTTCGGTGTCTTTGTCATGGGCCCGTCAGCTTGATTCCAAAGGAAACGAACCAAACCATATGCACTTGAATTAAACACTGGTTGAACATCAAGCACAGGGTCCTGCTGGTACGTCGTTCAGGAAAACGGCACGATCTCCTTGTAGAACCGCAACCAAACACACCCTAGTAGAACCGCAACCAAACACACCTATGTGCACGTCTCACGACCGTGGGATGAGTGACCACATGCAGGACCAAACCACAATCAAAGGTCAGCTAAACTCTCGTGTGTCAAGGACACGGGGTGTTTGCAGTATGACTGCTCTCCGCATCCATCCAGCAAGTGCCACGGCATATTTCTGGCACACGGGTATGGCTTTCAGGTTACTAACCAGTGATTGAGTCTCACCTCCAAGAGCACCGATGATGAGAACAATTCTTTTAACCAAATATCCTTGATGATACTGCTGCAGGTGTTCTCTGAGATCTCTCTACCTCTCCTTTTTATCGATTTCTTTGCTCCTGATTTTGTAGTCGGCTGGAGTCGAGGGTTCGATCACGAACATACTTCGGTCACGTTTGTCAAGGAGCACGATGTCGGGTCTGGTGTGTTGGATAGTTCCAGTAGATTCGGCACTCCTCGTACTCTACAATAGACTCTATACCCCTTAGAGCGTTCAGCAGGGCAGGTTCGCTGGCCCTCTGTTTTGGATCCATCGTACTATACAGTCACCCATCTCACCATTGGTCTAACCATAGATGTAATTCACCGCAGAACTAATGAGAGCCAGTGTCATTTTCCTGCATGGCAGTCACTCTTAGAGTGACTCTGGGGTGGCCGTTTGATCAATTTTTTTTCTATAAATACTGCACACACAAAGTCAGGGCCGGCGGTTGAAGTGGGTTGTATGGGTAGTGATATCCACTCGTCAAACATCCCAGTGGAAAACATCCATGGAGGCCCCCCCCCCCAGCCTCTTTCTTACTACTCACCCGAAAAAAAGTGTGACGCCGGCCCTGCACAAAGTACAATAATTCTAGGATCAACAACCTCGAATAATTAATTAATCCATTAGAGTGAATGATTACGTCGTTTATTCGTTGTGAACAATGCTGAATTTGAGATAATTTACGTCTCAAAATATAACCCGAAAACAT